>QBDW01026484.1:0-36082 GCA_003261595.1 Maconellicoccus hirsutus | reverse complement strand
TCGAATCGACTCGAATTGACTGGAATCGACTCGAATCGACTTGAACGGACTCGAATTGACTCGAATTGCCTCGAATCGACTCAAACCGACTCGAACCGACTCAAAACGACTTGAATCGACTGGAACCGACTCGAATTGGCTCGAATCGAATCGTCTCGAACTGACTCGAACCGACTCGAACTGACTCGAATTGACTCGAACCGACTCGAAACGACTTGAACTGACTCGAACCGACTCGAATTGACTCGAGCGGATTTGATTCGGTTCGACTCGAGTAGTTGGAACTGAAGTACAATGATTTTTAAAAAAGTTAGGAATGTTATTTTTTGATTTCATTCATCCTTCAATTGGGTTCAGTGTTCAAGTTGGATTTATCACTATTTTCGCTTTTTTCTCATAAATTTTTTCATCAAAAATGAAGAAAATATTAGGTCAAGTCTTCTTATCATTTTTCTTCTGACAGGCTTCCTTTTTTTACCCATTCAGCTTGTTAATTCCACGATTCTTCGTTTAACGAAGTTTTATCTATCGTAAAATGTTGTTCATATTGCTTCGAAAATTAGATAGCATCGCACGTTTTGTTTTTTCCGAATTGTCATAGAAATGGAAAAAACATAGACCATCCTTACCCCCTACCCTAATAAATTGCTTATGATCCAACGAAAATCACGTCACGACGCGTTCATCGAGCAAATAATATCCTCTATAAGAAGAGGTAACGATGAAAGGGCACTTCATGAATCATCGGCGTTGTACTGTCCAAGCGAAACATTACGAAGACGTCAAAGCGACATGGCTCTGATTCCTTCGAGCAAACGATGTAACAGATGCTTGAAAGACTACTCGTGTAGAAATACAATCTGTAGTACACCAATCCCTACAACAGCTTGTAGTACACCAATTCCAAGCCTAACAACGAGTAATTTACCAATGCCACCATTGAATAACGAAAACTGTGAAAACATTTCAGCAATAAAATCTCAAATCGAAGGATCCACCCCAAGTACAACAACTCAATCTCCTACAAGAAGTACGCGAGTAGAAACATATCAATTAGATACAAACGCCGATGAGCAAATACCACAATCCCCCGAACCAACCGATGATGATGATACCGCAAGTGTAAAGAAATCCAAACATATTCGTCCTTGTCGTTGCGATTTGACCGAAGAACAGCTCAAGAAGATCAGAGAACATGACGAGTTTAGACGCAGATCTAAAGAAATACTAGAAAAACGCATACAATCTATAAAAGAATACTTGCGTGATAAACAAGAAGAAGAAAGTGACTCCGATGAAGATGAAGATTCACCCGAAAAGAAAAGCATCAAAAAGAACAAATCTCCGGCCGAAAAAATAGAAAAAGTAAACACAATAAAAAGAAGAAAACGCTCGATTAAAGAAAAACCTGCTAAAAAACCCAAACAAAAAGTACACTCTAAAAAAGCATATGGAAAAGATCGCAAAGTTAAAATAGGTATAACTTTAAAATTAAACTACAAGAAACCTCCGTTGATTCCGGTCAAACCAACTAGAACATCTATTCTGCGAGAATCCGAATCTGCGTATTGTGGTATTAAATCATGCGAAGTGAGACCGATCGTTTGCAAGCAAGATGCCGACTTTGAGCCTTATTTTGATCTAAGTCGTAAAGTTACATTCAAAGACAATAGAACTTCAACTATGAGAGCAGAAAATGCGAAAAATTGGAAACCACCTCAAGAAGTGTTTAAATTCGAACGTCCGACATTCGAAACTAATCCACGAGTTTACCATTATTTAAAACCTATTAAAATTGATATTACTGTGGAGTAAATAGATCAACTTGAAGTAAATGAGTTTCAACTTTTAATTTGTTCTATAGCAAAACTTCTTAATTAGGTACTTACCTATTTAGTATTTTTTGAAAATTATCTTGAAAACTTAGTTCGATTTTCAGGTAGCAAAATGTTGGAAACGTGATCTTATTCGATTTCAAATTACAATTGTTTTCAATAATAACATAAAATAAAAATGTTAATCGTTGAAAACAACCAAATTTATATTACAACTGCAAAAAAATCAGTTTGTCAAGCACGTATTTCCACATACTGCAGTAATAAATTACCATTAGATAAGAATTGTTTTCGTCATTGCAACGGGTCATATTCGAAAATAATCAAAAATAAAAGATAAAAAACCAAAAAAAGGAAATATCAATAAAAAAGAAAGAAGAAAAAGAAAAATTTTTTCGATGTCGACGGGGATCGATCAGTCGACCGTCGCGCGACGTAAGTAGGACCGAACTATCGGCCTACTCGCTCATAAAGTGTGTTGCGCGATGGTATTTAAGGACTGATCGACACCTCCGTGCTCCAGTGATGCCAACCATACGAATTTATCAGTGGACTACGGATTTTTCAAAGTTTGAAATTTATTCACGGATTTTCTACTGATCTGACTCATATCCGAATTTTTCTACAGATTTTCCCAAAAATTTCTATGTGAAGTATAAATTTTAATACAAATTGGTGTTAGATTGTCAAAAAATTAAAATAAACTTGTTTGCTTCTCGACTCACTCAAACGCTTCGCCCTCCCCATCAGAGAAATAGCGATGGGTAGTGGGGGAAGACCACACTGGTGATAGGCAGGGGCATAAACCTTTCTCCCTCGAGAGAATCCTCCTTCTATCATTAATTAGGTTCCTATTTCAAACATGTTCAGAAACCCATAAACTCAACGTTAAATACTCGTAATACAACTTTGGAACACTGGAAGTAATCTACATAATCAATTACAAAGCTAAAAAAAAAAACTTTAATGAAATTACAAGAGGCAGGAAACAGCCTTAAAAAAATACAAAAATAAATAACTATAAATAAGAAACGTTAATACTATACAATTAAAATGAAAGAAAAAAATCATCTTATCAGATAATATTAAATGCTATTTTACACAATCTTCATAATACGTTTGAAATTTCAACTTTTCGTACTATTGGAAGACTCGGTTGATTGCCCATCGGGGATATTAATGATGAATTTGTCATCCTCCGAATTTTTGTTTGGATTATAACTCACTGGTATATATTTAATTTTATGATTTGAAGGGATTTTATCAGCATCTTCGGATTGTACGATTTTCTCGGTAGAATTATTAATATCGGAAACTTCTGGATGAACGTTATCGTGAAATTCAGTTACCTTATAAGTATGCGAGCTTGAGGTTTGCTTTGGTATTTGATAGGCAACGTTATCAATTAGATTTTCAGTTTGAACTGGCGATTCATTTTTTTCATATTGTTTGTAAATCGGAGACGAAACCGTATCAACTGCGTAGTAATTAAAATACGATGGTTGTTTGACGGGAACATTCGCAGAGTCTTCTTCGTTGGGCCAAATATACGCAATGTTAGGTTGACCGGGTTTATGTAATTTTACCTTCATTCCTGGCTCATTAATAGGTTTCTTTTTTCTGTGTTGCTCGTTAATTACAGGAGAAGGTATGAAAATCGGTTCGAATAATTCGGGTTCTTTGCCTTCAAAGGGATTTTTGGAATGGTCGTCGCTAACAGTCTCGTTGTTATTTTCCACACCAATATCTTTAGGTGGGTCTTGTTCGACGTAATCTTCGACATCTTCGGACATCCTGTCTTGAGCGACGTTTTGATTTTCTATATTTGGTATTATAGGCTTGAAGCCGCTCTCGATGACAATAGAGCTGGGATTAAATCCACCTTGGGCACCTTGAGGGTATTTATGATTATCTGGATGTTCTTCTACTTTATTAATTAAATATTGTTTCACCGGCGGCTCTTCCTTTTTCCTCGTTGAAACATGAGGTGCGTGCGATTTCTTCGATATCGGAGGATACACGTGAGCGGGTATATTCGAGGGGATTTTCGGTACGACGTTTCGTATCGCCGGCGGTAACACGCTCTTGACCGAATTCGAGCTGGCTACTTGTTGTTCGACGCTTTGTTTAGGTACTTTGTTTACACGTACATGAGCATAAGGTGGTTTTTGTTTATGGATCGGTTTTTTGATAACGACAGAATGGCGATAAGGTCTACCAACGGGGTATGGTTTACTCATCGCAGGAACCATGTCGTCGACCGGTGGCTCTCCGTGTTTAATTACGTGGATATGCATAGCTGGCGGTATTTGGTATTTGTACGGTGCATCGGCGAACATAGCAGATTTCATGTTAGTTGGCAATGCGTATGGTTCCTTGAAATGGTGTTTGTTGTATTTCAACATATTTGTAGGTATGTAGGCGACCTGAGGAGCGGTGTTATTTATGAAATAGGGGTTGTAATTCTTAAATGGAATATCTTGCGGTTTAGGGATGTACTCGATTTTCTCATTGACTGGTTTTATTTCTCGCATCGGCTCGGTGCTTTGCATCGATTGGTAATCGAAATTTTTCTGATAAGGTGGAGGTGGCATGTAGGGATCTTGTAAAATGAATCTGTCGCTTTGAGCGAACTCGTTTTTAAGACCATCTTTGTATTGGCCTTGTTCCAAAATTATATTATTTTTGGTATCTTTTCTCAGATCCGGTTGTATGATGTCGTTGAACAAAGAGGCGTTGGCTGGTTTCACTCTAGTTATCACTTGGATACTGGGATTAGATATGAGTTCATCTTGATCAGGTTCGCTGTCTGATCTCACAATCGAGGTTACTTGTTCACTTTCAGCTTCTTCTTTGTCGCATGTATCGTGAACGTTTATCTTCCAGCCGAGGTATCGATGAGAGAAGCACTAAAAGAAAAATCCATAAGTTGAAATCATCATTTCGAAATATTTCATCGAATTCATTTTTTCAACCGAAAATTACCTGGTAATAAACAGTATCCGGAGTATTCTCATCTGGAGTCCATTGAATAACTCCGGGTTCGCCGTGATCACAAACCAAACTTAAGGTTCTTTGATAGGCACCAAATGAGGCAAATTCGTCCGCAGGGGGTTGATCCGGATCCGGTGTCCAGTTACATAAACGACCTATTCCTGTTGGTACATACTCTCCGTCTTTGTTTTGAGTTACACCAGCGAATAATTGTATTTTCTGTAAAAAATTACGCTTAATTTCAGTCAACTTTTGATAAACTATACCAAATGATAATCCGTTTACCGCTTTTTCTTCGGGAGTTTTATACACGAATCCTCCGACGGGATCATCGGTAATGTAAAACGGATGGTATTTAGCTGGAATTTCAGGATCTAAGCCACCCTCAACGACGAACGTATACGTACGACCGCGAACCACGTTAATTTCCGGAATTAGAAGCCCATTGATATACCACGAAATTCCCCATCCGACGTGACCTATAACGCGTCGTAGCACGCATTAATCATATAATCTGTGTGCGAGCTTTCTTCGTTAATAGTGGTTACTAAAATATCACCGGTGATTGCTGAGTATCCACGTTTTCCTCCGGTTGGTCCCATTTGAGCGTAGTAAACTCCGTCTTCTGGCTCGTTACATTGGATCGGAGGGATATCCCAGGGTTTTTCGCGTTTTACTGGCGCCGGAGTGGCTTCGACTTTTTTTGATACTGTGGTTTTCGTGGGTTCTGGTTCTTTTTTGTGTTCGGTTACCTGCGAAGAAATGTCATTGAATATTTTCTTAGGTGCGAAAGAAAAGCTCAAGTCTTATGAAACAGCTCAAAGTATTCGTTCTGTGCTATAAAGCATTAGCTTGCGTACAAGTCAGCTACACAGTGATATTTTTACGTCACTTCGCTACAAGGATGTTCATCAGAAGACGTTATTTGACGTTACATGCCACTTGTAACCATGACACGTTACCATAACAATGACTTGTCATCATATCATGTCACTTGACATGCTACCATGACACGATCACTTGTCACTTTTCATTATGACACGTCACCGTGACAATGAAAAGTCATCCATGACGTAGTATGGTGACATGAAAAAATTATATCTTTCGTCAAATATGAATACATGATGTATAACACGTGTCAAGAGGAAAAATAATCATCTGACTTGTAATAATGTATCATCACCACACCTATTACCATGACAACGTCATGACATACTACCATAATGTGTCATTACTCAGATCACCATGACATATCAACGTAACACAATCATGAGATGTCACCATGGCATGTTATTTGACATATCACCAAGGCATGATCATGTGTAGTCATGATATGTCACCATAACAATGACGTGGCATCTACAAATTGTAATGATAACATGAAAATATCAAGCATCACTCATGAGCATGTCACGTCGTCATGACAACAGCTTGTTTCATTGTATATAGCACTCATGATCATGATATGTCACCACAACAATGACCTTCCGTTTGTGACATGTTATCATGACTGACATGAAAATATTAAGATCACGACTCATGAGCATGTCACGTCGTCATGACAACAGCTTGTTTCATTGTATATAGCACTCATGATTATGATATGTCACTACAACAATGACCTTCCGTTTGTGACATGTTATCATGACTGACATGAAAATATTAATATCACGACTCATGAGCATGACACGTCGTCATGATAACGGTTACCATGACAACCGCGTGTTGTTTTTTTGTAACGCTTTTTCGTGACGATTTTCGGTTTTGAGTGTCATAGCCAAGATATGAAAATGTCAAAAAGAGAGAGGTACTATGTATATATTTTTGAGTTAATTCGGATACTAATAAGAGTTTTATACACTTACTCTGGTTCTAACACTAGTTTCAGTATGAACTTGGTATTTTTCACTAGTCGTGTAAGCTGGTTCATTGTACCTCTCGTTATTTTCTGAATCAGCAATCGTGGCATCTGATTCTGGTATCGGACAGTTCCATTGAGGAGGTCTTCCAAAATCGATCAAGGTGGTAACTGCAATAATACAACGATTGAACGTGCATTCTTCATTTCTTATAAATCAGTCCACCGATGATCTTACGTTTGGACGTGATACTATGATAGGAGACTTCTTGTAACGAATTTAATGGCCCAATAGCCCAAATAATAGCTTGACTGCCGTTCGTGTAAATTGGTAAATCAAACTCATCATGTGCTCTTAACGGCCTTTGGTACGTCACGATGGAATATCCATTCACCAAGGCAGCATTCAACAACCGTATACTTTCCGTGCTCGCCTAAAAACAATTAGCGTGATCATTCAATACCAAAACTCTTCCTAGTAAATCATCACGTACTCGAAGCTTAGTATCTGGGCAACTTCCACGATTACCGGCGCATTGTGATTTCGCGTCTAAATAGTAATCGTACGCGTATCCGTTTAGAGTTTCGTGATCTATCCACGAAACCACGACGTCTCCGCCGACCATTGTGTTCTTGTCGATCTGGCCAGAAACACCGAACGACATGTATTCTCCTTTTTCTATAGAAAAAATGTATTATCGATTAGTACATTGTACGTGAAGTAACGTTACTAGCAGATTTTTTTCCAAGTACCAAGCTTAGCTACTAGTTGAATCACAATGCTGTCTCCGGCCACGGCCCATCTAACTTCGAAAGCCAATTCGTCGTGTAAAATTTCGCAATTTAGTTTCGACTGTAAATAACAAAGTACCGCGTAAAAACATTTGCACGAGTAAGTTTAAACAAACAAATACATGTAAATTCCAGTAAGTTTTCAACACTATAATGTCTGCAATTGAACGCTACTTAAGCGACCTTTTGAATTATTTAAAATCGTTCAACAGTTCGCTTCGATAATTTAATTTCGCTACAGCTGTCTCCAACATTTTCAGTTTCAATTAGCCGCGTCACATTTGCCTAATACATCGATGTTAAATTCCTAATCAGCGGATCGACTCGTGAAAAACCTTCGCGTTAATTAATTCCAACCCTGTTTTCATTCGCCGTCTTCCAAGTGACAAAAGTGCCGTATTTTTTCCAGCAAAGAGGATTTTTCTAATGACGTCACGGCTCATCGAAATCAACGTTTAACAAGTATAAAAAATTACCCTATATTTTTAAAACAATCCCTCGTTCTTTTCGCCTTTCTACGATTAATTTTACTATTCACAATGCAAACAACGCGCCACGCTCTATTTCGATAAAAAGGTTTCACATGTATCCCAGATTGCATATTCACGTCACCGTGCTACTTAATAAAAGATGAAAGTAACACAGATCCACAAACGGATATGTGACAAGTTAAGCTCAACTTTCGTTGCAAAAAAATGCTAATAACATATCACGCACTCGATAGTGGTATTCAAAGTTTCCAGCCCAAGTTATCTCACAAATTTAAGATGGATAAAAATATCACCATCGGGGTGTGATAGGTTGCCTATACGAGAAAGTCGCCGGAATAATAGGATCGAGTATATTCCCTTTCTAAAGTTTTAAGAGAATTGAAGCAAGGGGGTAAGGAGGGAGTTCATGCACAATTACCCAATTTTGTGATTTCAACAGAACTTAAAATTTAATCGCCGTAAAAATTTTTAATAATTTTTTACAAATTTTTAATTGTGCTGACATAAGTAAAAATATTCTCAAGATGTGAAAATGCGACAATTCAATCTAATGAAAATTTTCGAACCCCTAATCCCAAATTCACTTTCAAGAATAAATTTACCAGAATAAAAAACAAATAGTTCGCCATTTTATTTCTATTTCTCCTTCCTTTCCTTTATAATATCAAAGTTGTCTGAATTTAATAAATTACATTCTAAATGGAAATTCATTAACCGCATTATTTGCAAGTTAATCAACGGCGCCAGCTTATGTAGCAGACGAACTTGGAGACGATTGGAAAAAAAGTTTAATTCGGTAAGTAATCAAATTACCGGATTACCAACGTGCGCCATAAAAATAACATAAATCTGCGGTAATTGGCTCATTAAAAACGAATAAATTATGTCAGCTTTGATTTTAGATTTTTCATCTCGAAACAAAAAAGCAATTTAGCGACTGATTATTTATCGCGTTATAAATTACTAAATCTAGTCTGCTTACTACGTAAATACACCAGCAAACACGTAGTTTCAAAAATCAACCATGTATATTAGTAATTTACAGATTATATATAATAAAACCGTATAAAAACAACTGTATTCCAAATAGTATTCATGGTGCGTAAATATATCACATTTTAAATATCACATTATATTACATTGGTAATAAAAAAAAAACAACCTATCGAGTTTCCAATATGGTAACAAAAGTATCCATATATTCGGTGGCCATTTTTTTTTATTCGGCATCAAACGAATATATGGCACTTAAAGGAGGTAAGATAGTCTCCGATTTAGTATTTTGATCATTATCAGAGTGCAATTCGTAAGTTACAAATGGTGCGTCATCGCTGGCGGCAGCAAATGGGGTGTTTTGATTTGAAGGGGTAAACGGTGTGATGGCATTTTTGGCTAGTTTCGGTATCTGAGTTCCTTCAGTGTCGTCGTCGTAATTAAAAGGGACAGAAATACTAGACACGATATTTGATGAAGTCCCGATGAAGTTACTTTGAAGGAAGATATCGGAAATACCGGGACCAATACCTTCAGTGCCTCTAGTTTCGATCTGCACGTTATTAGGGTTGGTGAATAATAAGTTACGAATGGAGTTACGATTTTGATTCACGATGGAACTAGGTGAAATGATTCGTTGACTTTGAGCGGTATTTGTACTTTCGGGGACGGGATTTTGATTCGATATTGAAGTTTTATCAGGTTTAGATATCTGTTTTTCAGGTTTATTGCCACCATTAACGTTACTCCAACTACCACCATTACCATTTGTAAGCCGCTCAGGATAACCGCCTCCGTTTCCATTTGCATTTGCTGGTTTATCGGAATGACCCGCGGTATTTCCATTGCCATTAGATTGCCTATCAGGGTAACCTTTACTGTTTCCGTTGGTTTGTCTATCGGGGTAACCTCCACCACCATTTCCATTACCGTTACTGTTTCCGTTTCCGTTACCATTCCCGTTAGTTTGCCTGTCAGGGTAACCTTTTCCATTTCCATTTCCATTTCCATTACCATTTCCATTTCCATTTCCATTACCATTTCCTTTCCCATTTCCATTTCCATTACCATTACCATTCACTTTCCCATTTCCATTTCCATTAGGCTGTCTGTCAGGGTAACCCATCCCATTACCATTTGCTTGTCTTTCAGGGTAACCACCTCCATTACCATTGACTTGCTTTTGACTTGCTCCATTACTATGGCTTCGGCTACTACCACCATTACCATTAGTTAGTCTCTCACTGTGACCATGTCCACTACTAATAGACCAACTACCTCCATTTCCGTTTGTTTGCCTTTCACTAGTACTCCCTTTCCCCCACCCTCCATTATTACTACTCCCCCTACCATTCCCATTACTGCTAGTCAATTTCTCACTATGACCATTTCCGTGATTCCGACTCCCTCCATTGCCATTTGTTAGTTTTTCACTGCGAGTTCCTCCATTTCCATTACCCCTACTATGCCCGTTTCCATTACCCCATCCAGCTCGATTACCATTGGTTTGTTTTTCACTATGCCCACTATGCCCATTACCATTTCCATTACTCGACTTTTCCACCCAGCTAGTAATTCTATCACCCCATTTAGCGGTACTGGCAATTTTTTCGGCTTTGTTGTCGTCATGCGTTGTTAACTTCTCTGTCTTGGGAGGAGTTTCGGGAAGTATAGAATACGAATCAGCCTCGTTACCATTTAATTCAGAATTTGGTGGATATTTACCTTCACCATTTTGACTACTGACATCGATCAGACTACCTGTACTGAGGATAACACTACCTTCGCCATCTTTAGTATTGATGATCGACCAGTCAGACCCATTTTCAGCTTCATAAATAGTACCTATAGCTTTGATAATTTGTATATTGTCATTGGATCCTTCATATTCGACTTGTTGAGGCACATACTCAGGTTCGCCATTTTCGTCGGGAGCATTTTGCTCAGATGACTGCGGAGAGTTGGTGGGAGCAGAGTACTTATCGGAGACTAAGCGGCTAGCATTTACAGATCCTGCGGTACTCCTTTTACTAATATTATTGCTATCCAAATCACCGTCGCCATTATTACTAAAACTATCTTTAAATTTATTCATAATAATATCTAACGGATTATATTCTAATTGTTCGTTAATCGTTGCGGGATTCTCTCCGAATTCAGACAGTTCACTGTAGAGGCTGTACAAATGTGGCTCCAAATCAAATTGCGGCATTATTAAGCTCGTGATTTTCTGCAACAATTCAAAAAAATTAATATTAATTTCATAATTTTCATTTTTTTGAATTTTTCCTCGTGTCTTTTAATTAATTCACGTTATAAGAATTCGCTATGGTTAATCGCAAGCCTTGCATGGGATCTCGAAAGGAATAGCCCAGAGACAATAATAGTTTCGAATTTTTTGAAATTTTACTTTTTTTCAACATACTTGCCTCTACAGTGTTTTAACTGCTGAAATTGCTGTTTTGAAAATTTTAATTAGTAGGTTAATCGATAGATTTAAAAATGTTAGTTTGTGTTAGTAAGTAGATATCTACGTCAAACAAAATAATCGCGTGTTAAAAAGTTAAGAATTAGGTAATCCGTGACCTTTTATTGAGAAACAAAAAAATACTCAAAAAGCAAAATAATTGTTCTACGAACAACTTCGTTTTTTAATTCGAAATGTGAAAAAATACCCCTCCCTAAATGGTCGTACATGTGATGAAAAATAATAGAAATGGCAGAAGCGCAGAAGCAGTCTTGTTTTTACAGCGTTGCCAATAATCGAAACATGAACGTAAATAAAACGTAATTATTTCAAAAAAACAGATAAGTAAAGAATAATAATCAAAAGTAATTATGATTTTTCGATTGATTAACGAGATTGAAAACAATTTTCAAATATAAATACACCACGTCGACTTGGCAACACCGCAAAAGACATAAAGAAGATATAAATTTGGTGTTTCGTATCGAACTTACTGGAACTTATTTATATTTATGTACATGAATAATATCCGCCTTAATTTCTTATAATTGTTTAGCCGTCGAGCCCTATAACAGGTTTATTGAAGATCACTTTCAAATCCATACAAATGAACTCTTTTCAGGTTTTTGTTCGCTTCGTCATCTAGATTACAACATAATCGCTTACCTGAGGCGAAACACCCAACATTTTCAAAGACGGTGGTACATTCAGATTCTTTGGAATTTGGATATGTCCGAAATCGACGGTAAAAGCTTCGCACCAGATACCAAAAAATCCGATATCGAATACCGTCAAGTCACCGGGTAACGTTAGAACGATGGTTTTTTTGATATATTTCCTCAATGGTTCTTCTTTACCATTCTCGTCCGGTACTCTGACACCTTGAGGGGACGGTGAATTACCGCTGCCAACCCAGAATTTCGCATCTGTCGAAAATCAACGTAAATTACCCGATCGCCATTATGTTCGAAAATACCATTGATATCGTTTTATCATCACCACTCCCATGTTCGCTTTCTAATTCGATTATTGATTTGAAAAAAAAAAATTCATCTCTTAACTAAACCAATTTCTCATAACGTTGACTAATGTCATTTAAGAGAAAAAACACACACGCCCACTAAATCGCCTAATTATTGGTATTCAACTGGGTTTTATTTATTTCACTCGAAAGCGATTTATCTCGACGAAAAAACATTCATGAGTTAACCAGATTACCAGTGAATATTCACCGATGTTTCGTCCACTTTCCTAACACACTTACCCGGAGCTTCTCCGTCGTACGAGAACGAAGGTATGAGTAAAGTTTGGGCATCAACGACTACAATATTATCCGATGACACTGCATGAACTCCTTTCAAGTTACCGATTTTCTGCGGTTTAGGGAAGTCCAAATTTTTAGGAATTTTTACATCGCCGAAATTCACCTGCAATAATTATGTTAAATTACACTCTTCCAAATGTACACTAATGGATCGTTTCGTTCGTTTTATAATTAAATTTTTTCAAGCTCGCTGAACACTTTAATGAAGAATTCCCTGTTCCACTAAATGCCACCAGATGTGGAAAAATGTGCCTAAATTGACATCCTATTTCGTGAATTTTCCTATTAAATCGAACGTAAACGTGTAAAATTTCTTCGAGCGTTATTTCAAATCTTACCATCAACATTACAAATGTACATTTGCATTTCTATTGTTACATAACGACAACGTATCATACCTACTCGTATAATACACAACGTAGCCCATAAGCTATATGGAAATTGAATAATAATTCGTGTATATATTTCGCAACTTATCGATGCATAGTACTTAATTGTTAAATCGATAGTTCCGCAATACTTTCGCAATAACGAGGCATATAACTTCATGAAACGCAGCTACCGATTACGATTTTAGTTCCTTATTTTACCCTCCTTTAGAATAACAACTTCGGGAGTATTTTCTTACCGCAAATTCATCGCACCAGACGTAGAAATGTTTAATACTCGTGACGGTTTTTCCTTCTGGCAATGTCAACGTGATGTGTTTCTTTCTGTATTTCTTCAAAGGCGCGATGCTGCGAGAAAATGTTTATACGTTAATTTGTATTGTTATATTATAAAACAAATGGTTACAAAACAAATGAATTTTATTTCGTTTAGATTCAAGAGAAACAACGTCTATGAGGTGTTAATTACTTCGGGTTGCATAACAAAGTAATCGAAGGCACATCACAGCAATATTTTTTACTTGCTAATTATATTAATATCAGTCATTTAATACGCCCACCAATATTTTCGTATGTTACCAAAGTTATAAAAAATTTTGCCTCAGGATATCAGCAAAGGCTATTGGCAATGAAATTCAAAGGGGCTGACATCTGGTGGCAATGAGACGAAACACTTGAATGCTTCAACTGTAATATGTGAGGAAATTGTAGTTTTTAAGTTTTTACTCGAAAACGAGACCATTTTGGAAAATTTTTCATCTTTTATAATTTGAAGAAAATTAAATTTCCTATTTTTTGATATAAAAACAATTACATTTTGACCGTTTTAACGGTTGTAAAGCACTTTTTTTCTCACTGATTTTCAGCTTTTTTCAACGTTTTGCAACTTTACATTTGAATTACTTCAAGATTAAGCCAGAAACTCGCAATTTTTTGTAAATCTAGAATTTACAAAATTTTTTCCTCTTTTTAACAATGTATCAATGATACTAAAATGAATGCCGACAGACTAACATAATCATAAAAAAATTTATAGTGAATATTTTAAGGAAAAATTCATCAACAAATATCGTTGTTAAATTGTCAGAAAAAGGAAAAAATTCTAAAAATTCGAGATTTACAAAAAATTCGAGTTTTTGACTTAAATTTGAGGTAATTTTAATGCGAGGTTGCAAAACGTTGAAAAAAGCTGAAAATCAGCGAGAAGGAATGAGCTTTACAACCTTAAGAATGGTCAAAAACGTAATTGTTTTTATATTAAAAAATAGGAAATTTAATTTTCTTAAAATTATAAGAGATGAAAAATTTTCTAAAACCTTCTCGTTTTTGAGTAAAAATTGAAAAACTACAATTTTTCATGTATTACAGTTCGTTGTATCCCGTTTTCAACATTTTGTTGCAGCGCACTCTGTGTATCGTTTCATTGTCAATACTATAAACAGATAAGCATAAACGATCAGCCTCAGGGTCCAGATTTTGATGTTATTTGGATGGTAGCTGAGCATCATCGAAAAACGTTCACGACCAAAATTACAGTTTCCCTTCTCCCTCATTTTCGAGAAATGACTTTTTTTTTTCGAAAATCAGGTAGAAATTTTTTTAAAAATTACGATTGACGGAATTAATTGAAATTTCGTTACGTGATGGACCTTTCAAGGGCCTTCCATGAAAAACTCAAAAAACCCTTATTTCAATTTTTTACCCTCCAAATTGACGTTTTCGACTAAATTTCTTTTTTTCATACATCTGTATCACTCGGCAAAATTATCAAACCTCCTTTTTTTAATGTATTTTTGACCCCTAAATGTCATAATTTTTTCAAAATTTTATCTCCCCGGGACCTGGGTAAAAATCGCAAAAACCACGCCGCCCGTCAGTTAGTACTTCCCACTGAGCAGTAGCGCTTCGTTCGCAATTACACGCGACGCCGCGTTAGGCATGTTGCTACAGGCTCAACGCGGTGCCGCGCGTAACCATGAACGGCGCGCTGTTGCGTAGTGGGAAATACCGATCAACGTGCGCGGGTTCAAACTCATTATTTAAATAATTTTTTTTCTCGAAATCGATCGATTTTTGGCTTATGTATCATGGAACCTTTTTCGTTTGAAATAATTTAAAAATTAATTTGCAATTTTTTTGGGGTCGAAAAAGTTTATTTTTTGAGGCGATATTTTGCTGAAGTTTACAGGAGAAAAATCACGTACGAAAGTAAACTTTTTCGACTCCAAAAAAATCGTAAAATAATCTTTAAATTATTTCAAACAATGTTTTCATCCATCTTTATTGATTTTTGCCTATGAACCAAAAATCCACGTCAAGGGCCGATTTATTATGGTTAATGGACAAGACCTTTTGACAAATTAATGCCACACAGTTTGAAGATCCTACCGCCAATGGATCTAAAAATTACACCTATTTGTTTACATAAACGAAACCATCGAAATCATAGGTCGACTTAAATGACAATAAATTAGTAATACGATGCTAGATAACATATCGATGCACCACCTCCGTCGTTATTTTCGGGCCATTGCTTTAGAACCGCAAACGTTAGCGTATATCGTCGAATATTTAACGCACATTTACCCAGAATTTGGTTCCCTAAAAGCTCATCGTTTTTGCGGCGAAATTCCACATGCCGGTAGTAAAATTATATTTTTATAGCACACTGCACCGAAACGCCCTAAAATACGAATATTCTCAACGCCATAAGTAATCCTTCCAGGTAATCATCCTTTTTGGCTTTTGCTCTAGTTAAAGGCTATTCGCAAATATGTTGATATGTTTAAATGAAAAAAGACAAATACAAATTTATCGGCACATTTCGTAGCCTCTAATTAGTATTCGAGGATTGGAACCCTCGTGTACAAATGAAAAAAAAAAATCGACACATGTGAAAAATTACCTTCCACGTTCATCTCGTATCTTTGTACCACTCTCATTTGGTGCTTTGCCATTCGAAACGTAGAAATATCCCGCTGTAATGAAAAAATAATTAACGTTTGTTAAATTGTGAACCTACGCGTAGCAATCTCGAATGATATCTAACCTGGTCCTTCTCCGTCGTAATTGAAATTACGAATATGCAATGTTCTGCTATCAACTACATATACATCGCCGCCCAATCCATGATGATACGATTTCAGAGGACCGATAAATTTACCATAGTAATTCGACGCCGATTCAGTACCTAAAAAATATTTTTTAAATTACATAATTTTTCATCGAGTAAATAAAAAAATACATTAGAATAATGAGATAATATTATAATCCAGGAATTGCCGAGTACCTATGTCTCGTGATATAATAATTTATTTAATTTTTACCTTTCGTCGTGCTCGCAAACAACTATAATTAATTTCATCTTCGTTACTAATACCTCATGCAGAAGTGAAATTTATCTTAAGAAAATTAACGACCAACGACATTAAATTTTTTGTTAACCACGCGTTTTATTACGTGTCATATCCTCGTATTAAACTGGTTTATAGATACAAGTAATTGTACAATCTTAAATTCGCGTAATGTGAACGCAAAAAATGGCGGATTTGTTTAATTTCACATTGTGCATCTTGTTTGAGACATCGTAAATGAGTATGTGTGATATGCGAAATAAAATAGAATTTGGCAACGTTGCTGTGCCAAGTTACATACGTTGCGTAAAGTTAGTATGTTAATGTATTTTGTAAATTTAATATAAAAAGAAATTATTGTATTCGTTGACCTCATAAACGCATTTAACATAATCTTGAAATTATCATGTAATTCATGAAGAGTGTGATTAAAATTAACAATTACTAAGAAATGACAAATTATCGAAGCCATGAAAGAATTAGAAATTTTCCTTCGAAATGAAATCTTCACAAATTAAAGCGAGTTTGTAATTCATTCGTAAATCAGGCAATGGAAGGCGAGAGGAAGATAATATTAGCAATGTGCCTAATTAGGCTCACTATGGGAGGAGCGTGCAGAGAAAATCCAGCCCCTGGGAAAAAATTTATAGACCCCTCTTTCCTTGATAGGATCTGACATTTTTTCCAAGGGCCGGTCATTTTTACAAAGGGCTCAAAACGCACTCGGGCTCCTAAAAAATCCTAGCCCGGAGGAAAATTTACAGACCCCTCTTTCCTTGATAGGATACAACATTTTTTCCAAGGGCTAGTCATTTTTCCAAAGGGCTCGTTATTTTTTACAAGGGCCTAAAATGCACTAGGGTCCCTAAAAAAATCCGGGCCCGGGGAAAAATTCACAGACCCTTCTTTCCTCAATAGACTCCGACATTTTTTCCAAGGACCGGTCATTTTTCCAAAGAGCTCGTTATTTTTTACAAGGGCCTAAAATGCATTCTGGTCCCTAAAAAAAAATCCGGGCCCAGGAAAAATTTACAGACCCCTCTTTCCTTGATAGGCTCACACATTTTTTCTAAGGGCCAGTCATTTTTTCCTAAGGGCTCGTTATTTTCTACAAGGACCAAAAACGCACTCTGGTCCCTAAAAAAATCCGGACCCGGAGGAAAATTTACAGACCCCTCTTTCCTTGATAGGATTCGACATTTTTTTAAAGGGCTAGTCATTTTTCCAAAGGGCTCGTTATTTTTTGCAAGGGCCTAAAATGCACTAGGGTCCCTAAAAAAATCCGGGCCCGGGGAAAAATTCACAGACACTTCTTTCTTCAATAGGCTTTGACATTTTTTCCAACGACCGGTCATTTTTCCAAAAGGCTCGTTATTTTTTACAGGGGCCTAAAATGCACTCCGGTCCCTAAAAAAAAATCCGGGCCCAGGAAAAATTTACAGACCCCTCTTTCCTTGATAGGCTCACACATTTTTTCTAAGGGCCAATCATTTTTTCCTAAGGGTTCGTTATTTTTTACAAGGGCCTGAAATGCACTAGGGTCCCTAAAAAAATCCGGGCCCGGGGAAACTCCTCTTTCCCCTTCTGGTTGAACCTGCACGATGGTCCTGTAAAAGTTAGGAGTAAAGACTGGCAGATGACTTCAATTCATCATCTTTTGACCACTGGAGAAGACCAATGCTGAAGAGTAATATTTCTTATTGAAAAATAAATTGGAAATTTATGTCTATTTTAGAAAAATTGAATTGCATAATAATTGAGGCTAAGATTCCTCAGCTTGAAAAATAAATCACAAAAATAAAAATCTATATCTAATTTTGATAAATAAAACTGGCAAACTAATTAACATATTTTCCCCTACTTACGATTATATACCTTTTTTTTTTCATCATATAGAAACCACCGATAGCGCACTGTTTACACGAAGAAAAAAAAAGCTCAAAACTAAAACCGGTTCTATTTATAATGGTAAAAATCGTACTAGTTTCCGAATAAATTACACTAGTAACCTGTACGTTGTTTTGCCTGTGTTTATAAAAGGTATCGTAAAATTTCATATTCACGATTTGTATATGTAGCAGGTATTTAAAGAAGAGTGAATACCGACGTATAACTTTCTTTCTCGTTTAGCTTCCCTTAGTTAACGAGAAATCGTCCATACGAGCCATATAAAGTAATTTTTCGCGCCTTCACGAAGCCCATGTATAGGTCTTGGGCAACATTATCCTTCGGAGACTTAGGGTACGACGTCATTATATTCCGTTACATCTTAATTTTAAAATATTTCAAAGCGATTGCAACACGTAGGCCTAGTTTTGAGGGAAGAAGAGAAAAACTCGTACTTCAACGTGAACATTCTGTAAGCGAACGCACCTCGGCAAGGTGCATTAATCACTATAGTTGCTGCCACTCTTACACGCCGACTATCTGATTACCGATGTAACGGGCGTATAGCCGACGGATTCCACGATACGGGCTAATTTTCATCGCACGCTCATTAAAAAATACCATTTGACGCGTTTAAAAGAGAATTACATCGATGGACGCGCGCCTGGTGCAACATGCGCCACTCTCTTCGCACGCAGCCCCGTCGTCTTTATATTCGCGAATACAATATCCGGATCTTAGTATATAACAAAATCAAAGATAAAATGTAATTTAAACAAGAAATGAAGTAGCAATCCGTCCGTTTTTTTGCCCGCTAGTCACCATCGAGCTACAACTTTCTAACAGGCTTCGTCGTGTGTACCTGCCTAAGTCACACCTTACCACAAAAACATGATCATCTCGGTCACAAGTAGGCCATCCACAGATGTTTAATTAATTACTGGGCGATTAAAAAGCGTCTCTTGAACAGTACCATGGCTCATTGTTGATCACTTCAACTGATCGGACGGGTTCGCCAAAAATACACTTTTTTTTTCGGAAACTTTCAAACGCATATCGACGTCGATCTAACAACGTAACTGGAGTGAAATCTACGAGTCGATGGGAGATCGACGGCGAAATTGTTTTAAACGGATACCACAATTTACTTTTGCGATCAATCAAAACCTTAAATAATAATTCTTTTCTAGTGCTTGCCATATTTTCAGTACAAAGATAACCCGAGCCATTGTACGAATTTAATTCAGATCCGCTGCGTGGCTTTTTTTTTCAATACATTCCAGACGCATATCTGTCAACCGTTAATGAATTAATGCCACGTACGTAATAGCACTTATAAAAACTTGTTTCATCTATGTATTTTTCATAGTATACTTTTCGCAAAAAAAAAAATCCCTCGGCTGTAAATAAAACATCGTGCACTGGGTGAATGTTATTAGGTACGTCTAATGGATGTATTCTCGCTCCCTCCTTCGACCTTTCCGAATTTTTAATTGCATTGTTGATTCATTAATTTTGTATAAGTATAAGGTTCGTGGTCCGTATACGCTGTCACGTCTACGATATCATTTTCTATAATGCAAGCGCAAAAGATTAAAACACCATTTATCAAATTTAAAGTACCATAACGAAGTCGATGAAATTCTGAAAAATTTACGACGCAGTGGTAGATCCGCAGGACATTGTGTAATAAAAATTTTGCAACGTTGTACAGTTCAGCACACCATATAATTTTTAAATTCTATTTCAATTTACTTTCAGTATAATAAAGTAATTAGTACAACTTTGAGTGATGAAATTCGAGAAAGTAATAAGTTTATATTCAGGTAATTGGAACCTAGTTGTGTTCAGGTTTTTGAAAATTCATTAAAATTTCTTAAATTAAGGTGAGCCTGTTTGTTAATGCTAGTTGCATAACCAATCTTTTCGAAAAATCACTATTTTATCGACGAAATGATAAGAAGCAACCAACGAAAAGTTATTTTATCAAAAAAAAGATAAGAAACAACCAATGAAAAGTTATTTTACCAAAAAAAATGATAAGAGACAACCAATGAAAAGTTATTTTATTGGAGAAATGATAAGAAACGACCAACGAAAAGTTATTTTGTAAAAAAAAATAGTAAGAGACGACCAATGAAAAGTTATTTTGTCAAAAAAAATGATAAGAAGCAACCAATGAAAAGTTATTTCATCGAAAAAATGATAAGAAACGACCAACGAAAAGTTATTTTGTAAAAAAAAAATAGTAAGAGACGACCAATGAAAAGTTATTTTGCCAAAAAAAAATGATAAGAAGCAACCAATGAAAAGTTATTTTATCGAAAAAATGATAAGAAACGACCAATGAACACTTTTTACCAAAAAAAATGATAAGAGACAACCAATGAAAAGTTATTTTATCGGAGAAATGATAAGAAATGACCAACGAAAAGTTATTTTGTAAAAAAAAAAAATAGTAAGAGACGGCCAATGAAAAGTTATTTTGTCAAAAAAATGATAAGAAGCAACCAATGAAAAGTTATTTTATCGAAAAAATGATAAGAAACGACCAATGAACACTTTTTACCAAAAAAAATGATAAGAGACAACCAATGAAAAGTTATTTTATCGGAGAAATGATAAGAAATGACCAACGAAAAGTTATTTTGTAAAAAAAAAAAATAGTAAGAGACGGCCAATGAAAAGTTATTTTGTCAAAAAAATGATAAGAAGCAACCAATGAAAAGTTATTTTATCGAAAAAATGATAAGAAACGACCAATGAACACTTTTTACCAAAAAAAAAATGATAAGAGACAACCAATGAAAAGTTATTTTATCGGAGAAATGATAAGAAACGACCAATGAAAAGTTATTTTGTCAAAAAAAATGATTGCAAAGAAATGATAAGAAGCAACCAATAAAAACTTATCTTATCAAAAAAATGATAAGAAACGACCAATGAAAAGTTGTTTTATCAAAAAAGTGTAAGAAACGACCAATGAAAAATTATTTTATCAAAAAAATGATAAGAAACGTCCAATGAAAACTTATTTTACCAAAAAAAATAATAAGAGACGATCAGTGAAAAGTTGTTTTATCGGAAAAACGATAAGAAACAACCAACGAAAAGTTATTTTGTCAAAAAAAAATGATTACAAAGAAATGATAAGAAGCAACCAATGAAAACTTATTTTATCAAAAAAATGATAAGAAACGACCAATGAAAAGTTGTTTTATCAAAAAAGTGTAAGAAACGACCAATGAAAAGTTATTCTATCAAAAAAAAAAAATGACAAAATGACCAACGAAAGTTATTTTACCAATGAAATGATAAGAATTGATCAATGAAAGTATTGGAAATGACTAACGATATCAAAGAAGAATTGATATTGAATGTTTTGATGAAATTGCACACTCAACTTGCAAGACATCAAGCTTACCCTAAGAATCTCTGAAACTTTAGGTAAATTCCGGAGCAAAATTCTCCATCGTAGTTATGTTTTCACATAATTATTTTGATTCTTATCAACATCTTTTATCAAATTTACCATCATGCATTAGTATTCTTCGACAAATCCAGCGCACACAACTATACCGCTAATCTGATTTAATCACGCATTTAATTATACCATTAACGGTTAATAATCTTACATTAATGATAAATACATGTTAATAAATAAGCCATAAAATCAAATTACATTAACCTCGCTAAAATAACCAATGCTCCATTTAACCCATACGAAGCTACTCGTTAATTTACAATTTCGTAAGATTTTTCGTAGTTTATTCACACGCCTATTGAAAAATCTCGCTGAAATGGCCAATATTTCATATAAAATTCAAGGCCAAGTGGAATATTTTGTAGTCTCGACTTGGGTATATTTTTTTCGTAATTTCATTACAACTATGACCCTTTACGACGAACCTGCACCTCCAAACATCTTATTTTTATTAACGAACCTGAAACCTTTTATGCTACGTCGTGAAAGCGTATACCTAAGTATATTCGATCCGTGTTTAATCTGCTTTCAGATAAGCCGATTTACATTAACCGAATAAGGTTTGTTTTAAATTTTAAAACAGATGTATTGCCCAAGTGCCCGTTATGCGAAATTCTACCGTAAACTGCGATTTCTTAATCGTGCTCATTTTCCAGATTAATTAAAATTTTAACCGTAGACAACGGCCTATACCGGGGTTGTGTTTGGTTTATTTTTCGAACGTATTTAAAATTCATTCTAGGTGCGTTTTCGATGTTTATATCTTATACATCTCGAAAAAATAGAGGAAGCGTTGCGTCAAAAAATGAAACGTGAAATTATCGGTTCGAAAACGCCCATTTGCTCCCTTCAGATTTCGGCGGAAACTTGAACCAATGAGAACCGAATTTCAGCAGTTTATACTTCGCTTTTGATTTCTTGCGAATTTAGAATGAATCTTTGCATTGGGACTTTCTTTTCAAAAACACGAGTACCACGAAGAATCAACAGGAGAGTGATGGAACCCTATGGATCCTTCAATTAGATCCGATTGGTTTTGTTTGAGAGGGGCGTCCATTAGTAAACACGATACAACCACAACGAAAACCTTCAAGCGGATAAACATTTCACTGAAATTACGCGTAAGTTCATTAAAACATAATCTTTCGACATTCACGTCAAATTCGAACTACACGCTCACGTTTACAAAACTCGTTAATATATAAACAATGAAACAAATTACATCAACCCTTTTCATATAATGATGCCAAAATGAAACTTATCCGTTGGTACAAGGTGCGCCGGCACAATCAACGTGTATGCAACGCGAATTAACCAAGTACTCGAAAATTATACAGCACACACCGTATAGAACATTAGGCGAGCGCAATTTCGCGAAATTTGCATCGACCACCGATTTCACGAAATAATTAACTCTCGACATGCTTTCGATTGCGCAAAATTAGCCCCCGAATGTATCTCGACCTAAACGTGGAATTACTCCAGTTCTATCTCGGTGATCGCGCTTCAACTATGATGATACGTAAAGCGGCGCTTCTGTTTAAACAGATATCATCGCTTTGATATATTTCACCGTTGTATTATTACTTCGATGTAGTGTCATTTAAACCAGTAACATTTTCAATTTAAATTTCCCATAATGGTAAAGTTACGTTGAATAGAACGTTTGTACTGATCGCTTTTTCTTCTTGTTTTGTTTTTTTTTCTAAAGTGATTTATTCATGAAGAAATTTTAATCTCAAGTATCGAGTTTGCTTTAGCGGACTCTACCTCTTGTTATACGTCGGGCTTCATACGCCTCTTTAATGGTACATTCGCAGTCACCATTGACCGGTGATTATGGTAAGATGGTCATACGTCCAGCGACGTTGTTGTTGAAAAAAGAGAAAAAAACGACGACGCTTCTAACTTTACATCCACATACCGTGTAATTACCAAGTACGTGGTATCGTATTACTCGACACGAACGCACGCGCATGGAAAATGTGGACGAGAACGATGAAAGAGACGAGGCTGCGAATTACCTCCTCGGCGGCGCCATAATCACGCACGAGATCAAACTCGACGCGTGAAATCTTGTCGGAAAATTGTATTCGAAAATGTCCGACAGATCTGAAAATTTTTCAGCCTTCGGTTCACATTCGCCCGAAAAAGTTCGCTGCTCTACACAAAGTTACTTCAAACCGACACTTCCTAAACACTCGAATTTCCAATTTAACACGTTTTGTTCGCTCGTGCACCGGCACGACATTTACATAACGTAATCGCGTCGTATCTTCCGAAACGAAAATTCACACTTGAAATGTTTCCACCAACTTGCTATTCTATTTCCGCCACACATCACGCCGCGTGAAACGCGACGTTGCTAGATAAAATCCCATCTCGTCGGATATGTACGCTGCCAATCATATGACTTTTTCAATTTAATTAATCGACCATCATTTTCTACCGTGTCATCGTTTTACCAACCTCTCCATGCTACTACGTTTCGTTGCTTCGACACAATGCCTCGCTCTGTGCCGAAACTCTCTACACGATGGACACATGAATAGACTTTGGTACAATATTAATCCATCGATATGGCTTCTTCAACTTCGACATATTACGTCTATACAACCCGCGTTGCCAGAGGTCGGTGAAATTTCACCGTAACTCGTCCACTGCATTGAAAGGTTTTCACGTGGTTGAAAATCACTAATAAAGGCATCTTAGGTGCACTATTCAAATATACTTGAAACAATCGAACTCGGAAATCGTTTAAGCCATGAATGCAACAATGTAATTAATTTTTGCCATCAGTTTTCAACGAGTTTCTCTTACTGTAAAGATGATTAGCGAAATTAGTCCGTCTTTTATGCACAATGAGTTGCGTAAATTTTTCAAATCCTTTTCGCCATCGAAGTATTTTTCCGCAGAAATATATCTCGATGGAACAATTTCTCGCAATTCGGATTACGTAATTTTTTCCCGGAAAGTACTGTATCGTGGGTTGCATTATGTGTACTTACAGGAAATTAAATTGAAAAATATCTCAACTAAAGAGCTGTGTGGTGTATGCACGGCCAATTTTTGCAGGCAGTGATTTGTAGGGAAAAATTAATTAGGTATTTGGTTTGAAAAAAAAAACAAAAAATATTTACACGACAATTTCAAAAGCATATTTCCAATTGAATCTCGAATACGTTAATTTTAAGAATTTTATTCAAAATGTTCATGTCGAATATAAAAATAAACTACAGTATGTCGATCTACTTGAATTCACCGGAGATGAAAATCTGCAGAAAATTTTTCGTCAACGTTTGTAAACATCGTGTTCCAAATATTTTTACACATTACGTACTTCTTTTGATCTACTATTTTAAAAACCAGATTCAACAACCTCATTTATTAATGTTTTTAAAATCATAATGCACCGGCAGTGGCGTAGCCAGGATTTTGGCAAGGGGGGGGGGGCAAAACGAGTCCAGGTAGTCAAAATTTTTTTTAATTAGTGGGAAACCAGAAATTGCAAACGATTTATTTACCTATTCCTTTAATTTATAAACAAACTACGATACGTCGAAACAAACAATAAAAGGCCATGGGGGGCAATTGCCCCCTTTGCCCCCCCCCCTTGGCTACGCCACTGTGCACCGGCATAACTTACAATTTATTCTCAATTTTTTGTTACCAGTTGAAAATACACTCATTGGAAAAATTTTGTGGGGAGAGAGGGGCAGTAAATTTTCCACAAAGAAATTACAGCAGTGAGTTACTGAGTCTCTCAGAAAGTCAACATTTTTAATCCACCGTAGTAGGCAACTCCACAACCTATTGTCAAAAACGACATTTCTATGCTATTTTTGACATTACGTTGCAGATTTTTTTTTTTTTAAATTTAACACATCATGTCATTTTTGACATATTGTGTCTGATTCGGAATATCAACTACACAATCTCGAAATTCTACTCTGATTTGAGGAAAAACCCCAATTTCACAAAATTTGTTCTTGTTTTTTCCAAATTTGGAGACCAAAGTTCATAGAAATGGTTCAAAGTATTCGTTCTGTACACCATGAAGCATTAGCTCGTATACAAGTCCGCAACACACACTACGCAACAACGATGTTCATCAGAAGACGCTATATGACGTCACATGCCACTTGTAACCATGACATGTCACTGTAACAATGACTTGCCATCATATCATGTCACTTGACATGCTACCGTGACGTGATCACATGTCACTCCTGCCCATGACACATCACAATGACATTGAATTGGCATCTACGACATAGTACGGTGGCATGAGAAAATTATATTTTCTGTTAAATATGATTATACGACACATAACACGTTTTGAGAGGAAAAAATAACCACCTGACTTGTCATTACATATCATCACTATGACTATTACCATAACATGTCATTCGACATATCACCAAGACATGATCATATGTCATTCACGACCATGACACTTGAACATTCCAATGACGTTCATCATAACAAGTCATTCCATATCACATGTCAATCATAACCATTATACGTCACCCCGATTATGACTTATTATGGTATAGTACATCACTCATGATCATGACATGCACCATAACAATCACAAAGTATCACAAATCACTTATGAGCATGACACGTCATGACAACGGCTTATGCCGCCATATATGTCACTCATGATCATAATAATTATATCACCACAACAATAACCTGTCATCTATGACATGCTATCATGACATGAAAATATCAAGATCACTCAAGAGCATGACACGTTGTCATAACAACGGCTTATGTCGTCATATATGTCACGTATGATCATGATATGTCACCACAACAATAGACTGGCATCTATGCCGCGTTATCATGACATGGAAATATCAATATCATCACTCAAGAGCATGACACGTCGCCATGACAACAAGTTATGTCGTCATATATGTCACTCATGATCGTGATATGTCACCACAACAATAACCTGTCATCTATGACATGTTATCATGCCATGAAAATATCAAGATAATCACTCATGAGCATGACATATCACCACAACAATGGTTTGTGTCATCGTATATATATGTATATACGCGTATCACAAATAATCATGATATGTCACTGTACCAATGATCTGTCACCTATAACATGTTATCATGACAAGAAAATATCAAGATTATCGTTCATCCGCCATGACATAAAAATGTCATTAATTTCAGACCCTGGGTCACTGTCTCAGAAAAATTATCCGATATTGAAGTTTTCAAGGTATTTTGGAAAACATTTTGGTATAAGATCTATTAAAAAAATGGAGTTTATATATGAAGAATGAAGCATTTCAGTAGTTTCATCATTGCAGAAACATTCACAGATGACTTTACATCTCACTTGTCTGCTCCATGTTTTTAAATTTCGCTTAAATCTACCAAAGCATATGCAGCTAAACACGTGAAATCTCATCAACGCAGGACACCACGTATATTCCGCATATTTCCAAATCCCCTCTTAACGTCACAATTATCGAAATAACTATCTCAGTACTCATGGCGTACAAACGCGTGTATATTTTCGAAACAGTTCAAAATTCACGGTCACTAGGTTTATGAACTCGTCGTACATTTCCTTGTTTATAAGAAAGAAAAACACGCTCGGTATTTTTTTCGCAAATATCAACTCGACGTCCAGCATCGCGAAAAATACCTCATTTCCGAGTTACCATTGCGTAAGTTGTCATTATGTAAATACCTCGGTCAAACGATACCAACTTGACACAAGTAACTTCATTCTTTATGTATTTATATCGATTCGGTGAAACGCGCGGCCTCAACCAGTTACAAACTATGTAATTAAGATTTGTTTTAAAAACCCAAAGCGTGACTAACTACGCATAAATCATGACCCGGTAAACGATACCTCGCGGATTATAATGTATCAGTGGCGAGCTCATTCGAAAGTGCTGGCGCGAGCCAAAAGTGTGATATAGGCCTTTTTTTTCCATCTCAAAATTACCGCAACCCATTTAACCAAGGGAAATAGCCCGCGTGTAGACAGCCTGTCAAAAATGTTGAAATATCGATTATTTAATTAGTCTAGAAAATGCTTCCTACGATACGTCACACGTCGCCTCGTTTCATCTCCCATATCGAACACGTATCCGGCGATGAACATGGAATTTGTCGCACCATGTGGAAATTTTTTCCTCTCGAAGGTTTAACTTTATCCGCAGTGTTTTTCGCATATGCGTTTAAAAATGCCCTAATAACGATGCGGTGGTTTTTTCTTTCGTTGGGAATTTGTCTCGCTACGATGATTCGTGCAATATTGTTATCGTGATATTATGCTGACGGAGCATAAACGTGTGGTCGCTGTAAAGCGCCAAGTAGTCCGTGTGAAATGAGAAGGCCTCAAACAAATTTATCTTTAGCGAGGAAATCGAATTTTTCATATTTTTGGCAGCTCGCATTTGCATTCAGAAGCTTTCTAGAAGGCTTCAAAAAGTCCGTCCAAATCCAATTGAATTGAAGAAAGAATATGGACTAAGGAGGACCCCCCATTTTCATCGATTTTTACTAAAATTCTCTTCTTTTCAGGAAGATCACATTTACTATTTCCCAAATACATGTAACAAGGTCTTTTTTTTGTCATTTTGTGGGGGGGGGGGCACGCCAATTTTCAAAAGTTTAAGTCCATAATTTTTTGTCCTGCCCCCATCACCTCTTGTTACGATATTTTGAAGAAAAAATCGAAGTAAATCATTTTTTAAAATTTTCTTTGGAATTGCCTCCGCGTGCCCTCACAAAAAAGCCCTGGCCATGACAATTTTAAAATTCTCGAAATATACCAAAAATTGAAAAACTGCACCGATAGCCTCATTTTACAATTTTCAAAAAAACAATGAATTAATGACCAGGGTCGGTAGAAAAATTGCGATTCTAAAATATTGTAATTTGAGAAGCGAATTAGCTGCTAACAAAAGTAAAATTTATCACAACAAAGAATAATTTGTTATCTCATAAAAAATTAAATACTATTCGCTAAAAAAAACTCTGAAATCCAACAAAAATTTTCAATGTTACTACATTTTGAAAAATTATTCAAAACTGATCCTTCAAAATGACGAATGATAAAACACCTCGAAGAAATATCCGCCAGTCATCAAATTACACGCAATTCGTCGAATTATTTCACTTATATCGGAAATGAAATAAAACGTCAACCTTCTCTTGATGACCTTTGAAAGCATTCGTTTAAAATGAAATTCCAATATACGACTTCATTAATTACGCGTGAAAATTTCAATTATTTCAATTAACATATCTCCGACAATCGCCTCGTCAGCGTCATTGGAAATCTCACAATGGTGCGATATCTCAAGCATGAATTTCCATCATTTCGCGACGTCCTTAAGACCTTAAAAAACTGCATAAACGAATTAATTTCTAATGCAAACCACCACGTCAATCTACTTATAAATCGTTTTCACGTGCCAACCCGAAGATTATAATTTTACAACTTATCAACTCGTATACAAATTAATGTAGAAAATTCATTGTCTTAGTATTTAACGAATGATACCTTTGAATTGAAGTTATTCCTAATTACATGTACAGTTTTCACTTATTCACAGTTACCTTACGTGTTGCCACTTAATAAAAGGAGAGTTATAGGCGTGAAATCTGCTAATTCATTTTCCATTTTTTCACCTTCTTTTCACTCATCTCTTTCGATAAATCTATCACATAATTTGATGAAAATAAAAAAAACGCACGGGTAAACTTTGCTTATTATCTTTACTAAAATTTACATCCTTTAATAGTCTGGTTTCCATGGCGGAAAATTATTCACTAATCCGAAGCTCGTTCGCTTAATGGAATTTCACGATGAAAAACTTTGGTCAATAAACTCTAAGAACAACACTGACCGTCTGGAATTTGTTATATTATTTTATGTATCTTAAACACTCTTTAAGGGGAAATAATGCCAAAGCAAGTATTTAATAAAACGTAAACAAAAATAACTCCTTATTTTAATGCAACTCGATTAAAACTTGTTAATCCTCCGAGACTAAGATGAGTTTTCTTATCAACTTCATAAATATCCGATCACTTCAAAAGTCAACAATACATTTTACACTTAATCGCATCATAGATCAACAACCATTTAAAAGAATCACCAAAGTACTCAGGTTTTCGAAAAGAATACCAAATACGGAAATAAAATTTCCGGCTTTTCATTGAAAAATTCCTATTTTTAATACGAACAGACACGCGAGAGCGAAAAAAAAAGAATTCTTAATATGGAATTTTAAGGCCTGGAAGCGTAAAATAAAACATCGAATTCCACCACCGAAGACAACAGAATAGACTCCTTTCGATTTGGCAAACGCATTATTAAATTCCATCTCGTACTAAATAAATCGAATTAAAAACCGTCGAATTCCTTACCAAGGATATTGAACTAAACAACGGAAAATTCTTCAAATGAGAAAAACCGTTTATATTGAATTCCTTATTACGTTGAAAATGATGAAAAAAGCTGTCGTATTAGTTTCCTAATCGTCTTAAAGAGACGGGAAAAAGATTTCAAAAAGCTTTTGCAAAAAAAAAAGGTTTTATAAGCTTTTAAAAAGGATTTTTTTAAGACTAAGCGGACAAAAACCGATTAATCGAAAGGAATAAGTTCAATTTGAAACGTTTACATACTGCGATACTATGATAGTTAAATAAAACACGTTACTTGCGAGCTATAAAATAAAAGTAATGTTAGATTGTTGAAGGAACTTATATTGATGAACGTATTGACCAGCTGTTACCCCATTTTTTTTTTTACTTTTTTCACAAAACCGTACATAAAAGCGATATCTATTAATTTACCGTATTTGATGTAATTTTTTTCGATTTTCAAATCGTCTCATCGATAACTTCCGGCTTCTTCGGTGGATCAAATTTAATTACATAGTTTTTCAAATCCATTCGTACATATAATTAATTGAAAGAATACGTAACATAAAACCCAACTGGAATATCCTCGTTATATAAAATACTGAAATTCTAAAGTACCTCTTGTTAAAAAGCATTACTATACGTTCACAATGCATAGGTAAGTTTGTAATCGGATTTTGTTTTCTCGCACATAATATATCGAATACTATATACGAATACCACAAGTCGTTGTTTTTCGAGTTCGCATCGAAATTTCAAAACAACCCGAGTACACTCAACTTGGGTAATTGGCATGGTAAGTATTTCAAATGAATCACCCGATGTCAGCTTTGCCAGTAAAAAGAAGCTTTTTCGGGTGTTTCGTTATGGTATTATATAAAATATTTTTAGTTTATTTTTTCACGCTGTTCGGACTACAGAATAATTTTGTAGGCTTAGGTATCTACCTAGTAATTAGCATTTACTATATTTTTAACGAAGAACACGTGCATTTATAATTCAACAATTCTTATTCGGCCTCTTAATTTTTTGCAGACTTGATTTGAAAATACAAGTTCGAGGCTTTGTTGATAATTATATTAAATTACTAGTTGAAACTCGCGAAATTCAAAAAATTACAATAGAAAAGTAAAATGACCTTGAAATGACATTAACGATTGGCATTGTATAATTAATCGAAGCATCTGGTAAAGCTGAAATAATTATCAAATGATAATTAGTTAACTTGAAGTAAAATATCAATATGGAAATATCGAAATTGAAATATTAAAACTGCGAATATGGAAATTAAAATATTGGAATTCAAATGCTATCAAAATTAAATCAAAAAATATTTTAAATTACGGTTGTTCATTTGAAAAAAAAATCAGCTTGCGTACAAGCCCGCAACACAGGGTGACATTTTCATGACACTTCACGACGATGATGTTCATGAGAAGACGTCATTTGATGACACGTGCCACTCATAGCCCTGCCACGTCACCATAATGATGACTTGTCACCATATCATGTCACTCCAGAAAATGACACATTACAATGACAATGCATTGTTATCTATGACATGGTATGATGACATGAAAAAATTATATTTTTCGTTAAACATGAACATACAACGTGATGTTCATCAGAAGATGTTATTTGACGTCGAATGCTACTCGTAATCATGATACATCACAGTAATAATGACTTGTCATCATATCATGTGACTTGGCATGCTACCATGACATGATCACATGTCACTCCAGACCATGACAAATCACAATGACAGTGAATTGTTATCTATGACATAGTATGGTTGCATGAGAAAATTGTATTTTTTGTTGAACATGAATATATGACACATAACACGTTTTGAGAGGAAAAAATAATCACCTGACTTGTCATTACATATCATCACCATGCCTATTACAACGTCGTGACATATCATAATATATCATTCGACATATCACCAAGACATGATCATATGTTACTCACAACCGCCATCACATATCATCGCCTCGCAGCATTATTCAGGTCATCATGACCTATCATCATAACATGATCATGAGGTATCATGACATGTCATCTGACATATTATTAAGACATAATAATAAGTATGTCACTCACGACCATTCTGATGTCGTTCATAGTAACAAGTCATCTCATAACATACCACATGGAAATCATAACCATAACACGTTACCATGATAATGACACATTATGGTGTAGTATATCACTCATGATCATGACACGTTGGCATGACAACGGTTTATGTCGTCATATATGTCACTCGTGATCATGACATGTTACCATAACAATAACCTATCGTCTATGACATGTTATCATGACATGAAAATATCACGATCGTCACTCATGATCACGATGTTACCATAACAAAAACCTGTCATCGATGACATGTTATCATGACATGAAAATATCAAGATTACCACTCATGAGCATGGCACATCGCCATGACGACAGTTAACATGACAACCACGTGACGATTTTTTGTAACTCTTTTTCGTGATCATGTTTTGGGACGATTTTCGACTCTGTATGGCTTAAACAAAACATGAAAATGTCAAAAATTGATTAACAGAATTGGAAAAATTCGATCAATTTGCGATTTAACCAATCAAATCAATTAATCGACTCGATCCGACTTGAATCGATTTGATAAGACTCGATCGGTCAATTGATTCGCCTGTGATTTTTCATAAAAGTTGATCAATTTGAATCGCAACAATCTTATTGTGAATCGAACTCATTATAATGACATCGATAACAAAATAATCATTAATCATTATATTTCATTTTCATATTTAGACAATTTAGATAACTCGATTATGTCAACAAGAGGGAACCAATTGTACTCGTATTCTAAACCAGTAGCATAGTCAAGGGGATGGGTCCTGGGGGCAATCATTCCTTTTTCCTCGAATTCAATTGAATCTGGTAATTATTAATATGTACTTTATTTAATTTTGAGTTTGGAGATTAGTCTTATCGATGATAATTGTTCTTCTCCATGTTGATTTTTTTTCTCCGATTGTTAGATTTGTTACAGTTTCATCATTCACGTGCTATTCCTTCTTTAGATAACTTCAATTTAAGTCTCTTTAAATTGGTAAATATATAAAAATATCCTCCACACCTTTAAAAAAAGCAATGTACACTAGATTTTTAAAAATTGAAATGAAAAGTAGTGCAATTTTCTTGAAAGCTTTGCCTCCCTCCTCTTACGAGATGAAATCCAGGCTACGTCACTATTAAACCTTTTCATACACCATAAATATTTCCTCTGTCTTATGTCCAAGCTCATCGACTACATACGCATTCATTCCATTGTTAATTTACACACCTCATAAAAATTTAAACTTCGACCCATATCCAAAATCCAATACCTCTTAGCTCAAACCATCACGTACATTCCATCATAAACACAATCACACAGGCGCGTTTACATTCGCAACATCAAAAGATTCGTCATTTCCATTCGTAACGATTATTGAAATTTCAAATAGCTCGGTAATTACCTATTTGTCGAGAAACGATCCCGCTCGTCGGGTAACTTCAGACGTTCTCTCCTACATGGTAACCGCCTCTAAAGTAAAACTGGTTAAATATATATACAGTACCATCTCTATGGTTAATGAATTGATAATGTATGATCGAACAGGCAAATACTTGTGACTGGAATATTCTTCGAATATTTAAATAATACTCCCGAGTTGCTTTTGTATTCCATACAATACATGGTACCGACTACAAACGCACTATCGGCGTGTCCTTTTGTAAACTCGCGAGATCTTTTTACTTCTTTTTCAATACAGCCGCCGCATCCACCTATATTTCGCAATCTCTTCAACGGTGAAAGTGATTTATGAAAAATTATCGATTATTTCATACATTACACGTATGATTAAATTACATGAAAAAAATTCTCTATTAATTATCTCTCGTACCTATGATTTTTTTCTACGCTTTGTAACAACGATAACCTTTTTTATACGCCTAACGCCTTCGATTATTTTTTAAATCCTCCACAATCCTATAGACCTCGGATGCTTCATAACAGTTGAATTTTTCAATTGAAATTTAAAATATAGTCGATCGAATCGTTATCTTTATTTACCCAGCGTAATATACACTCAACACCGTAATCGTTACTGTTATATAAAAAATACCCAACGCCAAGAATAAGAGTCAAGACCCCGCTATGTAAAATTATCGTATTTAACGTAGCAAAAAATACTCGTATTTTTCAACAACGAAAGTTCTCTCAATTAAACCAAGAATTAAAATCTAACGTAATAATTTGATATGCGGGTACATTACCGTTTCTCGGTAAACGTCGCCGCGTGGAAAGCGACTATAAATGTTAAATATATTAATATACTTAATGAGGCAGAAATTTCGTGACGTTTGGCCGATATGAATTAAAACTAGAATTATTTAGAAATAGTAGTTCGCGCCGTTAATTGGTAAATTATCGTAACTGATTGGCAGACGTTTCAAGGTGTCGGCGTCTTTTATTTCCTTATGTGCTATTGTAATTTCTCCCATAGTTGCCAATCGAAATACAGATGGGGTTTGGAAATGTTTAGTAAAACGGCTTATACTTGATGTATGTACATAATATATGTATATTCGATTAGAAAGCCTTTCTTGCTTCATGAGGAATGAAAACTTGTTCATGCTAAGTTCATTTCGGAATTTGTTCGAGGAAATATGAATCTATTCTTTTTAAATCAATGGTTCTTAAAAATGGTCCGAAAAATTACAGAATAAAAGAGTAAAGCGCCTAAAACGGTATAGAAAAAGGGACAGGATCATTTCCAGTGTCACGAAATTAAGGATAAAGATAATCATATCAGAAATCGGAAGTAACACGAAGAGACGTCTAACTCCTAAAGGGAGTAAATACACAATGAAACAGAACGGCCGAGTTACCGGTGGAGGTATCACAAAAAGAGGGGGAAGGACGTCCTTAACCCGCCATCACCACATGTGACAAACGTCACATTCCGGTTTATTTTCGTTGCCTCGTGACACGGTGGTGAACCTCGCTGTACTTGTTTTCTATTGCAAAGCCTCTCTTTATGCCTGTTGAGCATACTGCCTACTTGCTTATTTGAAGGGGCCGATATTTTCAAAATTTTGTTTTTGAATTTTTAACGTCACATTTTTTTTTCTTTTTTTCATTTTATCTCGAAAAATAAGCATTTTAGAGAAAAGTAGGTTATTATCAAAATTGTAGAGCATAAAATTTTCATTTCCCTTAAGGCGAATAGTTTTTTAATTCGAGCAATGATTCTTGAAATATTTCAGTTTAAATTATTTTATAAAATATTTTTAAACATTAGACACTTATTTAGCAAAATTAAGGGGCAAATTATGCAATTCTCAACAGCAATATATTTTACTCATGAATTTTATTTGTATCAATACATATAAAATGTATGCAAAGGGGCGTCATAAAATCATTACCTAAAAAATTAAGTGTGACATCTGTCACATATGTGGAGGCAGTGTCTTGGTACCAAATTGTGGAGGCCAAGGGTTTCAACTGGCTTTCGGCCAATAAACAACAATCATTCTCATGGATAAAACATTTCATCCTCATCAGTGGCGTAGCCAGGATTTTGGCAAGGGGGGGGGCAAAACGAGTCCAGGTAGTCAAATTTTTTTTAATTAGTGGGAAACCAAAAATTGCAAACGATTTCTTTTCCTATTCCTTTAATTTATAAACAAACTACGATATGTCGAAACAAACAATAAAAGGCCATGGGGGCAATTGCCCCCTTTGCCCCCCC
>QBDW01026478.1:0-36394 GCA_003261595.1 Maconellicoccus hirsutus | reverse complement strand
AACATAACGATGCGCTAATAAAGATCGAAGTGACAATCAGGGTTGTATTGTAGAATGTAAAACGTAGAATATTATGCAGAATATGTAAAGTAGAATATTATGTAGAATATTATGTAGAATATTTATGTAGAATGTAGAATATGTAGAATATGTAAACTTGGGTAAAAAAATACCAAAATACTGCAAATATCATCTAAATTTCTATAGATTTGCTTCAAATTTTCAAATTTAACCATAAACTCTTGAATGAATTTTTTAAAACGTTGTCGAATTCTGTCTTTCTGTCTAAAAAGCAAATTTTTATACTCCAAATTTTCAAATTTAACCATAAAATGAATCCTTTTTTTGGTTTTTTCTTGGCAATTTTCGTTATATCGTTCATTTGAACGATTTCATGCAGTAAAAAAGAACGAGTTCAATCTTACTTTTGCACCGCGAAAAACCATTTTCTTATCATTAGCCAATCAGAATGGCTTTTCAAATCATTTTACGTATTTTACATTTGATATTCTACATATTCTACATATTCTACACAAAAATTTAGAATAAAATATTCTACATGTAAAATGACAACCCTGGTGACAATGCGGCGCCCCAAGAAATATTACATCACCCATCATCATCGTATTGCATCTTCTAATATTTGTCATATATCGCTCAAATAGACTAATCATAGTGCTGGGAGTACCTATCAGTCATGGATTTGTTTTTTTCGCCTCTGCCAATATATTGTTTTCTTTTTCTTTTTGGCCAATGGGGGGGGGGTTGAACCCCCAAAACCCCCCGTGCGTACGGCCCTGTGCTGGACGTATAACTCTTGATAATATGCAAAGAAATTACATACTATAATTTGCAAGAGAACTAGGTTTGTTAACAGGGTAATCAAGATGAAAACAACATCTTTAATTAAATATTCGTCATCAACCATTTTTTTGCAGGGATAGCAGAAGGAGGAACAGAACATGCAAAATGTGTATCTGCAAAGCGCTGGAATCTTTTGAAAGTATTTGCAAAACTGGAACCAGTAAAGTTTAAAAATGACCAATTTGCTGTTAATCCAGGGTTTTAGTAGCAATGGTAGACGGGAGAGTGAAAAGGAAAAAAGAAAGCGGTACGACGCACAAAAAAAAATCGCGAGGAAAACCTAGAAAAAGAAGCAAAAGTGTTGAAAAAAATTCCAAAGCTTCAAAATTTGTTCGCTTTAATTCCAATTTGTTCTTTACTTTTTTTTTCAAATTGTTGGAATTGTTCCATCAGCGTCAAGATCGGTGTGGTCGAGCATTATAAAAATAAAATTTTTTTTAATTATTACAAAAACCATCGCTTTTTCCTTCACTAAAAAATTCAAGATAACACAATTTTCTCAAGTTTTTGACATACAGGAAGGCAGGAGGGGGTTACTGAATGAAAATTGAGAGGCATGGGTGAATTTATCGAGGCTATTATCGTCCATAACCATTCATAAGCAATTTTCTGTATTGTGCGATAAATAAAGAGGACTCATATTGGAAAGAGCACGCTTTTTGTGAAAAATGGCAAACATTTTTTTAAAAATGCATAAAAAAAGATTTATTTAACGAGCGTTTTTTTAAAGTCTTCCATACGATATCGACGAAGGTGCATAAGTTAGACCATCTTCACGTCGATGCTTCCGGTGGTGCTACGTACTGTCGATGGCTATCTCCGTATCACGTTAATGGATGAAATTTTCATATGCAATAAAATATGAAAGAATTTATTTTTAACTCTCCATCATTTAAGTAGGTCTATGGTAAAAAGAGGAAAAAAAGATCGAATTTTACTTAGGAGATTTCCCGCTGAGAGAATCGCTTCACGTAATATATTAGAATAGCTATGTATACGTTTTCGGCAACATATCTGCTCGCAACAACGTGCGCCTTGATTTCATTTGAATCGTTTTTAAATTTATACTTGTAGCATTGAATGCGATCTTTCGGCAATATATTTTGCATCCTAATGTAATATATCACGTATATTGCCGACGTTACTTCGACTACCGAATACGTTTATCTTCTATGTCTTTATTCGGATTGTATCCTGTTTTGTTTTTTTTTCCTCTTTTGAACTCTTCTTTTGTGTGATGTGTGCGTTTTTTGTATGCTAAAAATTTAAATGTTTTTTTTTTACCTTTCTTCAGGTTGGTTTGAATACAATTGTATGTTTTCATATTGCCATTTCGTTATTCATAAGGGTTTTCGTCCAAATAACAAGATAATTCGTAACGAACAATCGAATCTAGTTTGGTTATAATTAAGTGAGACTTGAATTCGAGGTATTTTGTAATGGGCATGTTATTTGTCTTGTTGATTCGTGTAGATACCGAGGCATCGTGTTGGTAAAAAATTCGCGAAATTTTTTCAACGACGAGCATAGAAAATGGTAATACATTACGTTAATTATTCGCAAAAGTGCTACGCGGAAAAGTTATGAAAAGTATAAAAGCGTTTTCTTATAGCTTTATCCTCGGCAATTAGACATTTTCACGTACTAGGAGAATTTCTTTTGTTTCATGTACCATAGTCGAGTATACACGTTTTATTTTTAATTGCGTCTTTATGAATTATTTACCAGTATAATTTCTTTTTTTAGTATTCTTTCGGGCGAGTGGATAAAAGAATGCGAAAAATGGCGCTTGTAAAATTTACCTGTAGCGCGCGACGGTTTTTTTTTTCGAATTTCGATGTTTATTTATTTCTAACACGATATACACCCAAACGTATCGACGGAACATGGTGTACAATAAAGACCGTAACTTGATATTTGTCGAGAAACTCAAGTGAAAAAAAAATCCATATCAAACGATTACGACGAAAATGTAAAAGACGCGAAGCGACCCAAAGTACTGGATTTCAATAGCGCAGGGTGTTTTGTGAAATGGAAAAATATTTAATTGACTCTCGAGTTATGAAAGGTTGTTAATTCTTTTGTAATACCTGTCTCTAGAACCGCGTGTCGTATTGCTAAAGATGGTCGTTTAACAGGGGTAAATCTTAATCGTATTTGATTTTTAATTTAAGATAAAACACCCACGGTTCATCTTTTTTCGGAGTCGGTATCGGTGAAACATTTCACTTCGATGATCATATCTGCTTAAATCCGTTATCTCTCTTTACCATTTTCATTTCGTTGAAGCGTGAATACCCGCGGAAGGCTTTTACATGTCGAAAATTCGCTACGTTAATTCCACCGGCACTTGAGAGTTTTGTTTATCCTTGGTTTGAAAATTTTACTAATCTGGGTATTTTTTTAACGTCGTGACTTCATCGCGGTAAATAACTTCATCCGCGGTTAATTGAATTCAACTTTTTGAAGTGAAGGATTTTCAAAATTCAACGACCACGGTTGGTTTGAAACGCGTTTCCAAAATGGTGAATTTTGATAATTTCCGATAATCTTGATTGACTGGGGATATTAAAAACTTCTTTGTATTAAAGCGTAATTCCGTCAGAAGTCCGAGATGAAAGTACGACGTAAGCAAATCCACGTCGAAATCGGGAAAATTCTCGAATACGTTATTTGTTCGATTTGAACAGACATCAACGATTTTCCAGCATTATTAAGATTATTTTGGTAGCAACCAAATAAGATTATGCTTCTAATTATTTACATTTTCGCAAAATACAAGTCAAAAGTAGGATGCAAATCATTCATTTTTTTTGATTTGATTTTAAATACATTTATTGACAATTCAAAATATGTTTTTTCAAGGGGGAGGGGGGATAGAAATATTAAAAAAAGAAATTGAAAATTTTTCAATTCCCAACAAACATTTTGTAAAACAAGGTATCTGACGGATTTTCTATTGAAAAATCACTACTTTCTCACCACCACAATTTTGCCTAATTTTCAAAAACTTCACAACTTTACTACCTCCTTCTCCTCCCCTATCAATGAGGTTAAATTCAAATTAAAAGAATTATTATTGAAAAATCAAATTAAAATTATGAAGAAATGAACCTTATTTTAAAAAAGTACACATGACGTCATATATTCCGACAGTGTTGCTAATTCATAAAAAATTATCAATCACTTATTGAAAATGAACAACTGTTGCATAATTTTTTCAAAAATATTTGCAATATTTTTTGATTTTGGTTAATTTCGTAACCTATTTTTAAAATCAATACTTTTTCAGTAGGTTTTACATTGTTAAAATTTTTATTTTGTCATCAAAAATTGAAGACGAGCTAAGTCAAAAATTTCCATCAATTTTATGTATCTACTTGACGTTTGTTACACTTTTTAAGGCTTTAAAAAAAATCAACCAAAATTTTGTATCCGCTTCATAAATTTGTATGTTTTCATTTTGTAATTTTTGTACATTTTATTTCCAAAAACTAAATTTCCATTCAAGTGCAAACCGGCCACTGCGCGAGATCCCCTCGAGTGGTTTTTCTCGTTTATATTTCGAATCATTTACAGCACGTTAGCAAGAAATTCTTTCGCAATCAGTTCGTGAATAAGAGGTCAATTGAATTTTATCATTTCACACCATATTCCACGGTGGATGGTATTTCCACACCAATATCCATCTCACGATTCGATAATACGTTCGTTAAACTGGCCAAATCGCATTGTGAAGGTTAAACGGCGACGATCACACTATCTTATTTGCTCTCAGCTTCACACACACGAACATTACCTATCGGAGACGCAAAACAATACGTACATTTCATATACATACCTAGTCTGAAGTAGCAAGTTTTTAGTGAAAAAATTTTCAGTATCACTGTTGCAATCTCGATTAAACACATAATACGCTTGTTATCGTAGACGGTTTTATTTACTTTTACATTGTGGAGGCGCAACTACATATACACAGAGTAACATCGATATAATAAATGCTTCAGCACGAATAAACAAAGATATAAAATGGTTAAGGAGAGGAGATGAAAAAAAAACTTGGTTTCAGGGGGAAGGACGCGTATCTGCTCATACTGGCTGTTTTACAGGTGCCGATAAGTATCAGCTTCTCATACATTATCAGTTAATGAAGAAAATCATTACGGCGTATTTTAAATTCAAGCACGATTATTCTTCTGTAATACGATATAATACGTAAAGAAGGAAAAAAAAATACACGAATAACCCTACGAAAAAAAAGCCATTCGAAAATACTCGCTTTTCTTTTCCCTTCATAACGACAAACATTCCAAACTAAATACGTAAATGATATCATTATCAGAAAAATTTTGAATTATTTGGTTTCTTGTGTGGCAAAGAATGCCGATTAATAGCGTCGAAAAAATCATACGAAAAAAATACCCACAAATTACCATTTCCTCTTGATCGTTTCGCTATCGTGTATCGAAGCATATCCAACACGGTAGTCTTTTCCTTTACCGATGCGCGCCTTCCTTGTAGTTTGCAGACTTAATCAACGACATTCCACATATACCTCGACTCAAACAATCAAGATAAAATACCACTTTTTCGAGAAGACGTGGTATGTGGTGGAAACGTTCTCAAAAATTTGTACTGTTCGCGAACCTTTCCGACGTCGCGACCAGAAAAGGTAACTTTATTTGACTGATAGTAGGTGTGCGTTGAAATTTACGATTTTTTCACTTGCTTTTTGATACGGTCGGAGTCGACGCTCAATTTGGTCATGCGGTTTCGATGAGACAACGTCTACGCGCTTCTATGTGAATTATTCGTGAATTTGTATCACGATGCCTGATGACTTTATCAGTACGCGACGATAAAAAACGTCGCTAGTGCCGCGCCGACGAATGTTTTATTTTATGGCTTCCCAACATCAAACGAGCTACCGAATTGTCTCACACAACTGAAAGATAAACCATTTAACATGTAGTAATACAAAATAGCTACTTAACCTTCATTTATACGCCGAAAATCTAATTCACCAAATTATTCGGCAGCGTGAAAAAAAACACCGCCGAAATGTTTATACGTTTAAACGGGATTTAGTAATAAACTTTTTTTTTTCTTCTCGATTTATAAATCCTCTTTCATCCTTTCTCACTTTGGAGATACCGAAGAAAAAACTATTACGTCACTACGCAACGGATATAAGAAGCGGAAAATGATTTCGTGTCGTTTAATTTTCTACTATAGTAAGTCTAAGTATATCTATGGTCTGATTTTTAACCCTCCTCGACGAGTTGTTTGGTTCATTACCAAAGGTGCATCAAAACAATGTACTCACGATTATCCTAATCCTACCATAATGGTATACGATTTAGTCGTTTAAAAAATGATATAAGACCTTGACCGTCAATACGATCTTCAGACAGTACGAACGTGTATGAAATAGAATTTTACACCGGCTGGAAACCCCGCTGCGTAGGGTACATTCCGAGCAACCGCTTTGCCCGATATCTTTCGGTCATATAGGTGGTAGGTTTTCGACGATTATCATCTTGAAACTTTATCTTTATTTTGAGCACTTCTTTGTCGAGCGAGGTATGGAAATATTGGGCATATCAACAAACGACGCATCGTATATGGCAATACCTCAACGCCTTGGAAGATTGATAAATCAAAATTTTTATACGAGTAGAAATTAGAATTGAGAAAAAAAACGTCACAGGTAAGAAGAATTTAAAGATGATTACAAATAAAGAATGCCTGAAAAGAATTATCTCTGTATTTTTAGTAACTCAAAAGGGTCCTGATAGCAGATCTCAGTTGATCGAATTTTCAGTTTCAGCAAAGGACAATCTGTGACGCACGGAATCGCTAAAATTTACCATCAGCTCTTGACCGTTGCAATGGAAAAACGAAGAAAAAATCAAATTGATATAAATTCTGCTTAAAATTCACAAAAAAAACTTAGCGAGTTTTAATTTTGAACTAAACCACTTTTTCGATAAAATCAATCTTGGCGAAGATGTAAGCAAAAAGTATCGATATTTTCATGTTCGATACTAACTGGTAAGTATCTATATTTTTACTTTAGTATCGTTTTTGATACCATCGTAATAAATACGCGGTAAATACTGTAAAATACTAAGATTTATCTATTCGGATTCTGGAAAATAAAACCAAACTTTATTTGTAATTTTGTGACATGTTCCAACCAATGTTCTTTACTGTTTCAAACATGTGATTTCGCAGTTTTGCATGAATGCGCATACACATATGCGTGGCCGCATATTCCTGACTCACACTTTCTTACTAGACCTTAAAGTCCACTAGTTTTTTTCGACTGAGCAAAATTCGGAAATGCTCGGAAATCTTCGGATATCGCTTCGTTCAACTTTATTTTTATGTTTTTCATAGTCGTGTTATCACTGTAATCATAATTTCGTATTAATAAATTCTGGAATATCAAAATTAATGTAGCAATAATTTGTATTATAATAAAACAAAAAAGTATAAAAACGTGGAAACAAAATTAAAAGACAATGACTGAAAAATACAGCACCAAGTCAGTAATCGATAATTGATAATAAATCATAGCAACTTAAGAAATAAAAATTATGTACATATATTCGATCAAGCGATCGCTTTAAGAAAACAATTCTCTTTTTCAGTATGGGCCATTCTAGTTGGCAAATCCTTCTTTTTATTTTTCTGCACGGTCGAAAACAATCGTTTTTGTTTTAATACTAAAAAAGAGAATTGTAATGTGATCGGTTAACCGAATATACTGTACATGCAATTTTTATTTCTTAAGTTGTTATGATTTATTATCAATTACCAATTGCTGACTTGGTACTGTGTTTTTCAGTTATTGTTTTTTAATTATGTATGTATAACGTTAATCAATTTTGTTTCCATGTACTACTTTTTTGTTTTATTACAATACAAATTATTACAACATTAGTTTAGATGTTCCAGAATTTATTAATACGAAATTATGATTACAGTGATAACACGACCATGAAAAACATAAAAATAAAGTTGAACGAACCGATATCCGAAGATTTCCGAGCATTTCCGAATTTTGCTCAGTCAAAAAAAACTAATGAACTTTGAGGTCTAGTCACTTAACTAGACGTTTTCAAAAAGAAAAATATAATTGGCTGCCGCTAATATGATTTCGTTTACTCCAATTATGTTTTACATTTACAATAATCACCTCGTGTTGTCGTGGTTGTTTCAAATTTTTGAAATTTGTGTGTGCATATAATGTCTGTAGTATGGAAATATTTTACAAAAGATGCTAAAAACAGCGATCAGTTCGCTTTATGCAATTTATGTGGAGGGGGGAAGCAATCAAAAGATCGGGAAATACCTCGAATTTAATCAAGCACCTCCCTCTCCAGCACCAATCTACTGTGAAAGTAGAGCCCAAGAAACGAAAATTGGACGAGAGAGGTAGACCAAACGAGTCATCCACAGGTCTCAATCGATCTGAAGAAGACTATGAAAGTAAGTACTTGATTTCATACTCATCCACAATCCACATCATGAAATGATAATTATAAAGTTATTGATCTACGAAAGAACTTAAATAGTTGAAAACCACAATCTTTTCATTTTCATATTTTTAGTTATGGGAGTTAGATGGTAATTCTAATTCGGATGCAAACATTAATCCATCGTCACCGCTGCAAGAACCTGAACCTGTAGTGCCGTCAACGCCTGTAGCTGAACCGAATTCAGCTCCGGTAACTCCGAGGCCCCAATGGCAGCGACGCAGCGTCGACGCCCGGACCGCTACTCCCCTTAGAGGAGAAGAGTTGTTATGATTTTGATCATGCACCTAGCGTTAGGCGCGTGAACTATTGCGCTTTTTGAAATTACGATTTGTTCCTTTTTTTTTTTTAGGTATTATTAGATTCGAGGTATGATGTCGATTGAAGAAATACGACTGATTTTAAATTTTGTTTGTTCGTTTAATTAATTGATTAGAAAATGTGAAAGTTCAATGTTGTGTTTATTTATTTTTACTAAATTGAAAGACAATCTCTTCAGTGCCTGCAAAAAATTTGATAACATGTTCAGAAGTTGCGATTAGTATTTTAAATTTTTTTTAGCATCGAAATATGTGACTGCATCCCTTATTTCATCGTCCACATGTGCGTTAATTAGGCTGTTGGTAGATATGGCCGAAGCGAGTCCTAGTCCTTTGGAAACAGATTATAGAATGCTAATTCTATACCGAGGTATTCGTTGGTCTGAAAAGAGGCTAGTTATGATATACGAAGGACGAAAAATTATGAAGCTGAGCAACTTAGGACTTAATTACGAAAGAAATTACAAAGAAGCCGTTGTTTTGTCGAAGAATACCTTGGCTGAAAAATTGAAAGCCAAAACCTAGGCAGCATCCGTTTTTGTTGAACCAACAGCATTGCTTCAGCCCAAACCTAATATCTACTTTGGTTAAATAGCGCGCGCGCGTTTGCGGTATAACACAAGAAGGCAGGATGAGGTACAATAATGGCATTAAATCTGTGCATTATACACGTGGGCAGCTGAATGAATGTGACACTTACAAGTAGTTCCTGGGTGGCTAAAGACTATGCGTTATTCATTATTACAAATGTTGCGATGCGAAACTTGTATTATTACATGTAAAATTATACGTGTCTTCGACGCATTATGCGACATTTGAGAAAAATATTTTTTAATTTATACGTGTACCATTTCGCATTCATACTAATAAATAACGGTCGACTACCGTTTACAGGCCGTGTTATTCGCGCGTAATAAACAATAATCTGAAATTAAAGGGCGATAAGAAAAATTGTTCTAGTATTGTTGCCGCGTTCAGGCTTAACCTAATTCGCGTCGCTGATAAAACTCTGGTAAATTTATGAATGGGGTATCTATTTAATGAAAGTGGGAGCAGAAATGGTGAAGGAAAAGTGAACCAGCACTGATCTATAGATACTATAATGAGATATGACTCAGTTATGCACGATTTACTACTTCGAATTAATTATGTAATGATGATTATGTTTTGACTGATGTTTCGCGCACAGTTGCGATAACTTACCGGATCGTAGCCGACTGAAAACAGCGTGTAAGGTAGTCTCTCGTCTTCTATGTGGTTTGAGACGTGTGCCGCCGTCATCACCTCACCTTGCTTTTTCGTTCACGTTCCAACAAAACAAATTTTACTATTATAATTAATCATTGCCTGGTAGGTATAAATGGGTATATGATGCACGAATAAATTCTACACGTGTAATTTGTACTTGATGTTGGAATAATGGGTACTTTCATTTAGCCACTGTATGACAAGTATATCGAGCAAACGAATGGTTTATCAATGGGAATTGCGCACCATGAGTACATACTACGTAGTACGTACTACGTACCTCGAGAATTATCCAAGAGGATTTATTCCTGTTAGGTATAACTCTTGAAGCGGCAATTTGCTTAGTTTCCATTCGCAGTAGCAAATAATTTAAATTTAATTGGTCTCCTTTTAATGTATTCTTATCCTACAAGACAGTTTAACATAAATAACAATAATGATGGTAATATTTCCATTGCGCAAAGTATGCACGTTCGTGGGTTTAGCTATTGTCTCGTAGAATGCGTTTTATGTCAAACATGTATACGACAATTCCCTACAACGATAGCTGCCACTTTTAACAATGCTATACGTTTCAGTTTCCAGTTTCGCGTGTATTCGCGAATATAGGTGTATTGCGGATATAAGGCTAGGTACATGCGTACATATGTCCGAAACAGACTCTTAATATCATCATGAAACAAGATATCGTTGATAATTTCAAAATTTTCAATCATCCATCATTTTATCGTCTTCAATCGCATTTGATAAATTAATTCGTCCCGTTTTGATTCCACTAATGTATTTTGAACGTTTGACGCGTGAGAGTCCCAAAGCACGTGGGTTGTATGTAGGCATGTACATTATACGAAAAAGACATCCCAACGAGCATATTTTATCCTAAATTTTCAATCCATATTTAAAACGTCATGTAAAATATGAACGAGATTTTTTTCTACGTCAAGTGTGTACTACACGAAGAAGCATATATGGAGTATAAATTTTAACAGGATAACTAATTGTCGAATCGGTTTTGTTTTATTTTATTTCATTTTAATTCCTTTTTCCCAGCCGGAGTTCTGTAAGAAGATTTCAGATTATGTCTACATCCTGATTTCCAAGACTGGTTCACATTTTATGGGTGATCGCTGGGTAATATTTAATATTATATGAATTATATTAACTTCTTAACATTTCATGTGCCATATATTGTCACAAGAACCACATCGCTGATACATGGGCACTGGCCATACCTCCGTATCTTCCATATTCTTACACTAGCTTTGAAATTTTCATGATAGTATGGACATATTTCAAGATTGCGCTCAGTAAGGAGACCACCGATGAAACTTTTAATACCTATGGCACAAAATGTGGTATGGATTTGAATAACAATTTGATTCCGTTCGTTCTCGCATTACATTTATCAACTTTCACCATCTTTCAGGATAAACTAAATCCTATCGTTTCGGTGATGTATCGCAGTAATTTTGAGAAGTACGGGGAGAGGAGAAATAAATCACTAAATAAGTGGTTCAAAGTATTCGTTCTGTACCATAAAGCACCAACTTGCGTACAAGTTCGCAACATAGTGAGGCATTTTCATGTCACTTTGCGACAATGATCATCAGAAGACGTCATTTGATGTCACATGCCATTCGCAACCATGCCACGTCACCATAACAATGACTTGTCATCATGTCATGTCACTCGACACGCTATCATGGCATGATATCACTCATGATCATGATATGTCACCATAACAATGACTTGTCATCTACAAATTATTATGGTAACATGAAAATATCAAGAATCACTCATCAGCATGACACGTTGTCATGACAATGGCTTGTGTCATCATATATGTCACTTATGATCATGATATGTCACCACAACAATGACTTATCATCTGTGACATTTTATTATGGCATAAAAATATTAAGATCATCCCTCATGAGCACGACACATTTTTTAGTGGGTAATGCTTTTTTGTGACGATTTCTGATTTTGTGTGCCATAGCTGCGTAAGACATGAAAAATGTCAAAATTTGAATATCCCAAGTAATTTCTGAAATTCATACCTTAAATTTTCATTTTTTGATAACGTTTCTTTAGAAAATTGAATACTCGAACAAGCTGAATTTTTTGTGTGAGAGAAAGAGGGGAATAAATAGTTTTCTTTGCAAGAACGAAATCTGAATTTAAAAAAAATAACAATGGTAAAAATGTGAATATTTTATCACAAAATGTGATTTTTATTATTTCAGGGGAGCCTCCGACTTTCACTTTTTTGTAGAATCGTTATAATCGTGGTGAAAAATCACATGGAAGTTGGAAGGGGAATTATGACCTAAATTGCCCCTCACCTTTGAAACCGACTCTAAAGGGAAATATATATTATTGAGTCAAAACAAGAGCGAAAAACTTTTATATTTTCAACAATTTTCAAGGTTTTTAAATTATTGGACTGGGTTTTCACTTCTTATAATGATGATGACGTGTGAAAAAGTATATTGGTGAACTTCAGCACTTCTACAAGAAATGGCTGACTTCATCTATTAATGCGTCAAGATGGTAAATTTTTGCAACTGAAATTGGTATAACATTCAAAACAGCGAGCTGCACTGCAGCCCTATCCCCTCATCCCAGTCAGTCCATCACCCCTTCGTCTTCTTTTTCATCATATCAACAAACATTATTATCAACGAGTTTCCACACAACCAGTCAATAATAATGAGAAATTGCATTACCAAACATTCAATTGGTTTATACAAACTACAAATATTTAAAAATGAAAAAAAAAGTAAATACCTAGAAAATAATTTGACGTTTTCAAAAATATTATTTTAGAACAAAAACTCATCCGTTTAACGTGAAATAGAAGCGAAAATACGTTTTCTAATATTTTTTTATCAAATTACACCATCAAAAATGTGTAAAGGGAGCGAGATAAAATAATCTAGTGATTTCCCAATAGGAATCCTTTTATACGTTAAAACTACAAAAAAAAATTTCCACCGAGGAAATCTGTTTTTTTTGCTGTTTAGTTTACACAAAAGATTGGCGCCCTAGAGCAAAAATTTTCCGCATATATTCGATGGCTAGTCAATTACATAACGGGCAACGGAAAACGTGTATCATGTATAGCTCGATGGTAGTAGCCGATGAGACGATGAGTAGTGCATAGATCTCATCTACATTCTTTGGACGGTATTGACAAAACAATGAAACTCGATGCAAGAACAGAAGGAAGGCGCATATTACATTTGCGCGACGAATTATGCAGCATGAATCATGTTGCTAATAGATGGTTTTAGGTTTGACTGCAATATACTTTAGCTCTCATGTCGATAACGGTTCATTTTATGGTAATCGCTTTCGATGGTCATCTTAAAGACATACCGCCATCAAAGATTAACGGTGTCTGAAGATACTGTATCAGGGGGTATAGGAGACAAATTTTATTGATGTTTACATAATACATTTATAGGTGTGTATTTACTGGTATTGGTTTACCGATACCGATGCACTGAAGGCGTTTATAGGTTGAAGGGTAATTTGATATATTTTTAAATTTCCGATGAAATCGTGTTTCGTGTACAGTTCGCTAAATTGAATCCATTGTCGTGAATAAATTGTCGTATTGCTCCTTGATTAGGAAATAGCTTTTCATTATGGTGAATTATACATGTACCCAATCTTATAAAGGAAAGCTATGTATGTATAAAGGTCGTCAAATATATAGCTATTCGTTATATGCTCAGCGTATATACCGAGCGTACAATGTATTCGTGAAATTGGGTATTATCGCGATTCATTTGAAATATTTGCATCTTGACGTTTGTTTACAATTAGCAGAGCGTGATTAATTTATATTGCGGTACGAGGCGAAATAATTCGCTGGTAATTTTCTAATTTAGTCGGGTTTAAAGTCGATGAATTTTATTAGACGTATATACGTGCATACAAGAGCAACCTAATAGGAAAAACTAGTCGGAGATTTCGCGCTGAGGTTTCATGCAGACTGATGCTTGAAAAAGTTAAAATAGGTATTCTTTGTGTTGGAAATTCGCGTGCGAATAATTCGAAGCGTGCAGCGTACGAGGTAGAAATAATACCGGGAACGATGTAATGAAATATTTAATCGCCCACCGTCGAAAATGAGATCTGAGAGTTTTATTAAAATACACGATCGTATGTTTTTTTTTCAGAAGGTTTGAATTTTCATCTTAATTTATATTCGATACGTAGTTCCGTACTTTGAAATATGACATCACGACTGGCAGATGCATGGCTTCTTTGGTACCATGTATTAAATACGATATTAATACCTGGTACATAATCTATCATAAGTATATATTTTTCTTCACTAAACTGGCCGACACAGAAAAAGAGAAGGCTACAAGTATGCGTGGGATATTAAAACTAGCCACTAGATATTATTGACCTTATGACTATGTCAAAGTCATTCTTTTTTTTGCGCCGCTTCGCCTTTACCCGCGTTTGGAATTCTATATAAAAATCAATTAAATAACGTTTCTATAGTATATTCTTTTTAAATGTTTAATTTGTATATTAATGCCGGAGGCGATGATCGTATATAGATTTCGTGTATGGTATTCGTATACGTATATTCGTGGAACTAGCGAAATCACGACTTTTCGTAAATGTTGCACAATTTTCAAATAGATTACGCATTTTTTCCCCCATTTTACTCTCGTTACAAACACACCTTATTAGTTAATCGATTATTTAAAATGATAAAACTGCTTTTTTCAATTCATGCATAAAAGGTCGATAATATAAAGAGGATTGTAATGAAAGTAGTTTTTTCTCTCTCGGTTGTTCGGTAATTCGCGAATTATTCCGCGTGAATTGTACACGCTATAGGTTTCTTCCTTTTGATATTTCTGCTTAATGGATTGAGTAACTCGGATGATTAGTTTATTAGATATTAATTTACGATTATTAACGGCCGACTATTTCAGCACGAATGTCGTGCATCGGTTTTATAATTTTTTTTTCTCCAATGCTGCTCGTATTCGATCGTTTGATACGTGTAATGTGTATCGTATACGTGGATATTTCGAGCTGTGATGTAGAACCCGATATCGGAAACGATCGCGTTTGAATGTCGTATCAAGGTATTTCGCAGATACAAAAAAAGGGTTGTTTCAATGGATCAAGTACAATGACCAATTGCCGGTGTCTTTCCGAAACACTCTCTCTTGTTTTGATTATCACTTCGTGGCCGTAATGTCACATTTCACATTTATTGTCACGACTGCTAATTTTTCTACGTCAAGTGTGGGACATTGCACCTATTGCCCTTGAGACGCGCCTTTATGTTTTGAAATGCTCTGATTGCCTTCCTCTTTCGTTTGTGTAGGCGAAATTTGAAAAATAAATGAAAGCAAAACCGACTAAGTAATATCGTGATTTTTATGAAAAACTATTTAGGTCTCTTAAATATTGTTATGAAGAAGTGTGTTGCTATTTTACTTTTTCGGTCTGATTCCAGCATCCACACACGGAAATCATACGATTGGATTCTAATCCAAGAAACACTTCCGGACTTCCAATAACAAATACGGAACCAGAAGCATGTCCTAGTTTATGCGGCCCAGGACTCAATCACCTTTTTCCAGCCTTCGAACGCTTTTTGAAGCTTACCCCCACCTTAACCCTACACCATAGATAACGAATTTTCATTATTTTTTAAAAACTTCGTTCAACTCATCTCCCATTTCAGGAAATTCATTCAAATCACATTACATTTGCTTAAAATTGAAAAAAAATTGCACAAGTAGCTCAAATCTTATGAAAAATTAGCTCAAAAATTCTCAAAATTTGCCAAAATTTTGTTCAAGTTGATTAAAATTGCTTAAAATTACACAAAAATGTTAATAGGTTGCTAAAATCGTGCAAAGATGTTCAGTAATCGTTCGAAATTGCATAAAAATTGTACAAAACAATTAAATTAATGAACAAACTGCTTAAAATTGCACAAAAATTGCCAAAATGTTGATAAAATTGTTAAAAATAGCTCAATATTAGCTCAAAATTACTTAAAAACTGTCAAGTTGTTATCAAAATTTTCAAGAATTGATAAAAATTTGTTTATAATTGCTTAAAATTGCCAAAATTTTGATAATTGATTCTAGACTATTTTAACATTTTTATGGTTTTTTGCAATTTCAAGAAAAGTTTTCTTTTTATTTTGCGTTTTGCACAACTACTGTGCAATTTTGAGTAAATGTTGAGCAACTTAGAGCAGTTTTAACAACAGTTTGCCAATTTTATGGAATTTTAAAGATCTTTAATCAAATTTTGATCAGCTTGGAACTATTTTATCAAAATTTTGTCATTTTTTCGCCCAAATATTGAATAATTTTTAACAATTTTAGTATTATTTCGGCAATTTTTGGACAATTCCAAACAAATTTTTCATCAATTTAATCGTTTTGTGGAACTTTTGTGCAATTTTGAATAAATACTAAAAAACTTTGAACAATTTTAACAATGTTTTAACAATTTTTGAGAATTTTAAACGAATTTTTCATCAAATTTGAACTACTTGTACAAATTTTATTGAATTTTAAGCAAATAAATTGTGATTTAAATGAATTTCCGATACTTGATAACCCTCGTGGAACTTGAGTCGAGTTAGAAGCTTGAACCCTTGGAGCCTTGCAAAAGCTACTGGTAGATCGCATACTACGAGGATGTTCCAAAGACGCGAAGAGAGAACTGACATCAGCGCTGCACCGATGGAATTCATTATGTATCATGATTTCACATAGGTACATATTTCAATTCGAATTCAATACTAATGAGTTAATGCGGGTAATTTTATAAGTAGGTTGAAAGAATGACTTTTTGAGTTTTTTCAAGAGTTAGTAAATCGACGTACTTCACGACCACACGTATAACGTAACCGTTTTATTGTGTAGTTTATGACGAATAAGTACATGAAGTTAATTTCCTTTTGGTGAGTAATGCGATGATTACGATTACAAAAGTATTAGATATTTGAAAAAGTAACTACTTATATACATTCACTTTGGTATAATGATTTTTGGTGAACAGTTGTTGAAATATTAGATAAATGATACGAATAGGATTTTCTCCCAAGTCCGCTTTCATCAAAACGTAATTCCCAATAATATCCTCGTCGTGTTTTTTCGGGTATTCTTTGATCGTCGTGGGGAATAACATTCTTTTTAACACCCCGAAAGAAATTTTTTACTCTAATTATATCAATCATTTATGCCATACTTTAGAATCTCGGATATCACCGAAATACATAGTTTGTAAAAGAAGGGTTAATAAAAAAAAGCGACTCCGAGGCTTAGAAAAGTACACAGAAAGATATATAATTTAACAGATGGCGCAACAGTGGTAGTAAATACGTCGGCGAGTGGTGCCGCGTATTTAATAACAGAGCGGGAATATCATCATCATATGGTAGCATTTACAACGGTAGATGTTTTCTTTTTTCTATTTTTTTTGTTTATTTTGTAATGGTTTTCTGCGTTAAGTATTCTTTCAAAATAAAAACTTTAAACCAAACATTAGGGGCTTTAGAAAATATTGTCAATGATGGTTATTACACTGTGTAATGATGTCATTAGTAGATTTAGGAAAATATTTTCAATGTAAGTGCTCGGTAATTACATGATATGCCTCATTAAGATCATACAATAAAGAAAATTGTAGGTAGCTTTTCTAATGAAAATTATTTTTTTCGTGTATAGCTATTTCTTAACGATTTTTTCGATTTGATGAAATTTCCTCGCAATTTATATTTTTACGTAATTATGGAAAATTTTTTTTCAAGTTATTTTCCAATCTACATAACAATTGGAATATTCTTAGGACATAAAATTCAATATTATAAATTGTTATTCAAGTGGAAATGAAATTGCTCGTTCTGTAAGTAATTTACAAGTATGAATTTCACTGAGAAAAAAAACGGATCAGTCTACTCAAATGTGTGAAAGACCCAAAGCACAAGACTTTACAATTGAAATAGCCATACTCGATTGAATTGGAAAAAAAAAAACAATAAAATTTTATTTCGCGCCCAAACGATCATTATATCGAACCTTTGCTGGAGTGTTACATCGATAAGGAAATTTAATCTGGCGATTTGAAAGTAAACCATGTTGTACTCAACACACGACGGATTAACTACAAAAATATATTTTTGGCATGAAAATTCACACAAAAAAGCACGAAAACTGCCGCCATATATTCGAATACTAAAATTATAAAATCATTTCAAAGTAATTACATATTACACATATCGTAGTAGATTCGTTAGGAAGCTGCGGGTTTCCAAAGGAATATCTCGTTATTAAAATCTCCGCCTACAACTTTTAAGCATTACGGTTTACTGTTTGTCTTGAGGTTTTAGCGAAATTAATAACAAACTTGATTCCCTTGAGAGGTTCGTAAAACTCTAATTAAACTCTAAATTTTCCGTCGAATTACATCAAGCCGCGAATAATGTCGACTGGGCTAAGGTTTTCGTCGAATTTTCTCGCGGAGAATTTTTTTAACGGTTTCATTAGAAAATTGTATTACGCTCGAATTAAGATAACAAAGATGCCATTTCGTAGTCGTTCCGCACATTAGGAAAATACAGCGTCCGGTGATATTAGCGAAATTTTACCTACGCTGGGAAATAACCCCGAAGCTCAGTCAAATATCACTTTTTCAACGCTATGATATGGGTTTTTTCTCTGGTTTCTTTATCGGTCTTCATTATGTGTGTTGCGCCGGCGGTGTTTTTTGTGGAATTTTTTTTTCTTAATTTTATAACTTGATTCGTGTAATCTTCTTTATTTCTATTGTTATGACTTCAACGTTGGCGGTGTCGTTTTAATTTTCACGTTTTTTCACTCGGGTAAAATTAAATTTCGCCTACGCGACATTCGTACGTTTTATTTTCAATATATTCGCGCAAAAGTAGGAATGTCGAAATGTAATTGTAATTTAACCGAAAATTTTCATCGTTGATTAAAAAACTCCTTCGCGAGAAATTTCCCCGTAGATGTAAAAAAGGTCACTTTTCGTACGCCTAAACTTTGAAAAATATTTCTCGATCGTTAAACGCGTTCGTTATATCGAACCTCCTCTCGACACATTTTTCATCGTTTTCGTCGTTTCAATAAATCGAACAAAATATGGTGAAATTTTCACCTACTGCAACATAATATCGTATAATGGAATCGAATTTTTCAAAATTTTTCCATTTATGAAATTGACAAAAAAAATGTCCAAGTTCTCCAAAATAATCAAAGAATTGAAAAATGAGGTAACGGCTTGAAATTCGAATATGGCACTATCGTAACGTTTTTTTTATAAAAAGTAAATCAACTTAAATATTTTTTGTACCTTTGGTGGCCATATTATCATATTTATTGAAGATCCAAATTTTTAGGAGTAGAGAAAATTCTATAAAAATTGACGAATCGATCGTTAAGCGTAATTTTTCTAGAAATTCGATAGCTCATCATCAAGTATATTTTTATTTGTTACATAAAAAAGAATGTTTTCGCATATACTATCTAATGGTAGGTATATCGGTTTAGAAACGATTTAAATTCCGCGCATATAATTAAGTGATCCAGCAAAAGTGATATTTTATTTTTATTCAACGCGGACTAAGGTGTGAATGCTGTTTGAGCGAATAAAACAATTACAAAATGGCAGCTTTTATTACAGAAAGTAATTCAAGATAAAAGTTTAAATGCGAATTCATGGTTGAAATAAATTTCAGAATATCACAGTACAATTAATACGTCCTGTGTAGGGTGACGTTAAACCGATAGTGCAGCGCTGGAATAACTTACATTGAAGCGTACCTACAGAAATGTACAGGGTGTTTCGTAAATTATTTTCAGGTCGTTTGGATTCACTTTTGAGGAGTGATTTCAGCGAGGAGCAGGTGATGTTGATTTTTCTCGAAGAATGCAATGTACAAAGCGAAAGTGAAGCTGAAAAAATTATATTTTTTCACATTAAGTAATTTTCTGGAGAATTTTTAATTCGAGTAATTTATTTACCAAATTGGGTTCCATCATCAATAGGAACTTTCAAATTTGAAAAATATATTTATGATTTATATGAAAGTTCCAAGTTTACTCTTGGGTTTTCTTGATCATCTGTTGTTCAACTTTCCACTCAAGAACTTCTTGGTGGCGATGCGATTGTCAAAATAGGAAATCCAAATAGTGGTAATATGACAAAAGGCTCCTCAACTACGTCCATTAAGCAATTGTCATAAACAATACATATTTTTAATCAAATGGTAGTCTCTTCATAAGATGATACAAGAAGAGATCACCCTCAATCGTCAACTATATATTTTTGAAAATAAAAAAATCATTAACAATAGTGTGCATTTTGTTGAAAATCGCAGAAAAATTTAAATCGGAGTATTTTTTCGAACACCTTGTAATCAGAATTGAATCTTCTCTGTAGATAATTTCATGTATCAGACTACCTGAGTACTTAAATACGAGTATCACGTATCTGGCGTGAGAGATAGAGGGAGGTAAGAGAAGGCGACTGCAATAAAGTGAGTTATCTAGCGTTAACAAAGAAAGTAAAAACGATAAATTTAACTCAGAGAAATAGATATCTCGGAGTTTTATTATGTATGAGTTGTATTTTGCTTACACCTCGGTAATGATCGAGGCGCGGGTTGCGCTTCGGTGACAAATGCTACGTAAACGTAATGAATGAATTGTGACGACCTTTGCCTCATATACGCGATGGCCAATTTTGTTACACGATCCGCGAAATATTTTTTCCCTCGCTGGCACGAAGGTCGTAGAAGGGAAAAATATCGTATGAAATTCGCGACGCGATGCTCAACAAATTAGTCGCCGCGTCGATTGTATGTAGTGAACGAGATAACGAGCGTTCATGTTTACGAACCGTACTGCACACATTTTATAAATCCTTATCTAAGTGAATTGCGGCAATGACATATTGAAATTGCAATCGCTCGACTCGTGTTTAATATTTCACACGAGGCGTCTTAATTTTTCACTCATCGGCTGTACGCGCAACTTGTTTAACAAGTCGTTAACGACACCTTTTGATTCAGTTTATTAATTTCATATATAGTCATCTCGCCGGAGACTTGGTAATCGTACGAGCGATTTGCTATTTATTCTTACATGTCATACTGATAAATATCTCATTCATTCACTCTTTAAACCGATCGATAGCAGTGTAAGCTTAGGTATAGTAATGCGTATAAGCATAAGAAATCAAGTATTCAATCTTCGATCTACTTATAGATGTATTTTGTCGAAATAGATCTGCTACTTTGTAAAATTCTTCATTTATACTTCAAACCATGTCGAAAGACTTGCTTCGAATTCGCAATTCCTGCGAAATCCCTTCGCTGTGACTCTCTCAAATTTACGAAAAAGTGACTTTCCAATCAACGACTTCCAAAACAGCCCTTCACGCAAACCCCCTCTTTTCAATTTCCATATTGTCTTCGCAGTTAATAAGTCGAACACGAAACCAATTCAAGAGACCATAACATTTCACGCCAGCTTTTAATACGCATCGCAATAAATCTCCAAGAACTACGTCTGATTTCTGGTGGAATTTCACGCCGAAACGAAAAATCGATACAAATTGAACATTTTGTGCAGCGTGGTGCAGCGCGAAATGCGTAACAGCTGTGCACGTTGGTCCCCACGATGATGCTTTGCGTCGACGAGAGAAAGCATATTAATAAAATTACACCCCTTATTGAAAGGGATCGCTCGTTGTAAACACGGATATAGGAAAAATATAAATTTCTCTAATTGTTACACCGATGCTGTGAAATTATCCTACATCGAGAAATTTTCCTGCGCTAATTTACTGTCCATGGGCTGATTGACGAATGTAAAATATATGAATAATTCATATTCGTTTGCGTAACAATACCTGGTATTACAAATTATGCAATACCATTTGTGCGGTTAAATTCGAGTAAAAAAATTAGATTGGCAGGTGTTGAAAGAGTAATTTGGTCTCGTTACGCAGGTGAGAATATCCACGCCATTCTTGACATTTACCAACGAGAAAACAAAAATAGCACTTTGAAAAAAACAGTAAATTAATTCGACTATACGAATTTCATTATAGGTACTGTAAAGTGTAGAAAAAAAAGTCTCCTAGAGGCCATCTTTATCATTCTACTTTGGTACGCACGACGCGCGGCTTTGATAAGGTATAATTAATTATTAAGTGCCATTTCGAGCGTACATTAAGCAGTGTCCGATTGTAAATCAATATATCGGCCGGTTTTATAACCTCACACACATTTAAATCGATTTATATTGATATGCGTTTACCACTTCAACCCTTAATTCACGCTGCGTGTTTATTACTGCAGGTGATAATTCAATTAGTCAGCTTCGCCGAAGAGAAAAAAATTCTCTTAATGGACGGCCACTCGATACTATTCCACTATGAAAAGAACGTTTTCGCTTCATTGGCTCGTATTAGCTTGCAATTTTTCCGATACAACGCTTCGATGCAGGAAAAAACCCGACGATATTTATCGATTGCGTTTTTATTTTTACTCTTGTAGACTTCAACCCATAGACCGGCCAATAGGATTACAAGAAAAACGCTTATTTAGAGATGAGTCACAACAAAGGAAGTAAAATAAAGGGTGAAAGAAACAATTGCCCGGATACGGATACCGATGGATTGGAAAAAACATGCTCTTTTAGTGGATACACCGACGTTTATATCCATTTCCCAATATATCTCTATATATGTACTTTAACATACGCAGTTGAGTACATGTTCTTTGCTGAGAAATCGCCCATTGCTGTAGTCCGCCTTCTATTCTTACTATTTTATAAACCAGCTTACCCCAATCGCTTTACTAAATTTTGAAAACTTTTACAGCATGAATGTCGTTTTTGAAACAAGAAATGAACGGTGATTTAAAAGAACGGAGTGGTATTTCATTTGAAGCTGAGGTTATACTGCTAACGAAAATGGAAATCCTAATGCCAGATGAGAATTAAACTGGCATCACTGCAATTGTTGGGTGCACAGTGAAGATGAGATGAAATAAAGTTAATTTTTTTTTTGCATCTTTCACGTGTATTGCTTAATTTATCGCCAATTTTTATTTCTTTATTTCTTTTGTAAAATTAATTACGTTTACTTACTCATACATCGAAATATTAACCGAACTCTCAAATTCATCCTTGACATAGTTTGATACTCTTAGATGAAGTCTGTGAAGAAAGGGTATATTGTAGAAAATTGAATTAAATTTCCTATCAGTGGTGGGATATCGTGGGAAATTTTCCAAATCGCGGGAAATTTAGAGGTGAAAAATAGTCGCGTGGGAAAAAGTGGGAAATTTCAACAATTTGTCAAATTTTGGGAAAAAAGTGAGAAATTCAAAACTAATATCGAATTTTTTATAATTTTCATTTATTGTCTGCAGAGTTATTATTTCTTGAAAAAAAAATAGGTATTTTACTGTTGGTTCTTAAGATTAATTGTTTTATGCCATTAAGTAATTACCTATTTGTTTTTTATGTTAGTTGAATTTCTAGGTGTTCAATTTTGTTACCTACTACATTTTGAGTTTGTTTTTAATAAATAATAAGGCTAATAAAAAAATTAAAAAAAAAACGGAAAAATATAATGTGTTTACTTTTTTTTCAAACAAGTCTGGGAAAAAAGTGGGAATTTTAGATATTGAAAAATGGGAAAAAAAGGGAAATTTGGAAGGTTGGAATGGGAAAAACTTCATTACGGATATCCCATCACTGTTTCCTATTCGCATCTCCACGTGTTTTGCTCAATTCATCACCAATTTTTCTCTCTTTAATAATTTTATAAAATTACTTGCGTTTATTTACATCAAAATATGTAAACCAAACTATAAAAGTCATCCTTGATGGAAACCTCTTAATTGAATGAATAAATAAAATCATCAAAAAAATTTCCCCTCTGCTGAAAAATCTAGCCATAAATGAACTATGGCGATGAGCAGCGGTTTATTCTGTTAAAATATTAATTAGAAAAATCAAATATCCTAAATATGGAACACTTGCCCCAGTGAGAATATAATTAACCAAGCTCAAGGATTACTAAATGAACTCGAGTAAGTACTAGACGAATCAATAAAATAAGTCATCGAATGAAATAATTCCTTTGACTAATTCGAAATACCCGCTTAGCCCTTTCGGCCTATTTTAATAGGTGAAAAAATTCGAGCATAACACGTTGAAAAAATCCACATGCTCGTTTAATAGTCGAAAAGGACGTAAATTATGGTACCTATGTTAATCACGGGCATTTGGTAAATGCAAACGAACGCTGAGAAATTATTACGGACGCATCCGAACGCGAAATATTACCGGTTGTAAATACGTCAACAATTCCAATTTGCTACATTGTTCCGAAGGCACACGAACTCTCATCAATGACCACGTCCATCCGAACGTAAGCGAATTACCCAAATAAAATTAAAAGGATCCGCCTCGAAAGAATAAATTTAGTCATCGAATTTGAAAGGTTTTAATTAAAACCGTTTAAACCTCGTATACACATCGAGACGAATAAATTCATTGAGCTCGAGGCCCTTAACGTAATTACCGATTATATTTTTTAAGATATCTTCTTTTTATATTTACGGCAATTTTGTCGTTAACACGACTTGAAAAAAATAAAACGCCGGTACTGATTGATTATGCATCGAGAGGTTTGTGAATGGTGGCGGCTCAGTGCGTCTTAATCATAACACTGTTAACTAATCGGCGCTCCGAAAACGTGTAACTGGATCTCGTTCGTCGGAACAGATTATCCGAAAGAGCTAATTTACGAACCAGTTGTATTCAGTTGTTTATTTTTCTCCCTTCTGAGTTCATTTTCCAGTAATATAACTCTGGCTGTAATGACTCGTTACACCGAAGTTTACTCCTGGCATTGATATCCTGCACTATTTTTCATTAAGCAGGAAACCGTCGTTAGGTACATGAGTTTAGAATCAAGTTACTACGGCGTACACGGTGACTTTTCTTATATTACAAGCCGAATTATCAGAATTGATTTAATCGTGTGGGTATACTTTTTGATTATAAGATAATACTATTTTGACACATGTCTGCGATACTTGCCTCTGGTACAGCTGCATTACGCTTCGAAAACGAGTCTAGAAATAGAGTTGTAACTTGGATATGTATTTTACTTGATAAAAATATTTTTCAAAATTTCCACCATCAAGTGTTCACTTATCAAAAAAAATCAGATGTAGGTACTTTTATAGACCGAAAATCCTTTCGATTAGTCATGTCACTCGAAACGCGCATTCCGTTCCCAGTATTTACTCTTGGTAAATTGAAAACGATAGGTTTTATTATACTCATCTCCGCGGTGTATTGTCTATTCCCTTTCTCGAGACCGAAAATTCAATTCGTTTACGATTATTTATTGATGAAGACGTCATTTTATCGCCCTAATAATATAATTATTTCTTCTTAAATTAGTGTAAACGTCGTATTTTTCTTCTCTTTCGTCGATAAGCGTACAAATTACCATAGCAATAATAAAAGAGACCTCGGCTTACATTTTAAGATTTTAAGTAGAATACGCGGTACTGCATGATAAAAGTATCGATACAGTCATCATATTGTATCGAAGGTACACACCCCAACAGGTGTCAGTATGTCAATCAAATTTTCATTGTGCGCGTTAATTACATACACGTAAATTGATAGTTTCTCGTAATAATTATAGCCAATGGGTGGACCAAGATGATCATGCAATTATCATTAAATAAATTGCTTTAATTGGGAAAATAGACCATAAATGATCTACGCTTGATTTGCCGCGTCTAAGAACACCTAAGAGTTGTGGACCCTGGGGAGCGTGTTTTTTGTGCTCCTTTTCAGCGTACCTGTAGTGAAAGTGGAGTTGTAAGGTGAATGGGAGGAAATTAATCGAAGAAAGGACATTCTGATGTAATCATTACACACACAGAATACGCCTAAAATCTATACCAAGCTGAACCATCAAAAGAATAAAAGATCATATATTCATGTATTAGTACAGCAAGCCCACTTTCTTGGATTACACCTCTTCACGCTGAGTTTTGAGGGGAATCATTCTTAATTTTTAAAGATGATAGAAATCTTCCATTCTGTAATAAAATAGAAAAATTTTTGCCATCGCTTCCCTCCAGTAATACTTGCATGTTTCGTTATTAATTTTTCAAAATTTGAATACCGCAGTTGGGAAAAAAATTGGGAAATCCCTAACCCAGCCTCTGCATAAAAATCCAAGCAATTTTGTTGGCATTGGCACTACTCTGATGGCGTTCACTTTTAGACATGCGTATTCTCTCCGTATTTTTTTCACAAATTAATCTCTCAGCATCCCACAAGTTACTACTTCAAAATAGCTACACAACTCAAGATGTTAATTCTGATCCTTGCCTCTCCTCCACTCTTAAACCGCGTATTGCAGCATGTGCACCTTACGTAAGACAGTATTATAAACCAATCTTTCAAAATTATTCTTCCTCGCCGGATTCCTTCTTTTTTAGCACATTTGGTACTAAACAAGGATGAAGGATAATGGAAAATAAATGCCATCTCCCTCAAACACTCCAGGGTCATAGTTATGATCCGCAAACATACTTCTATCTTACCACAAATACCACCACCGTAGAAGATAAAAACTGACAAACGTTTGGATGGCTCGAAACGCCAAAAAAATACAATTCGAACCAGAAAATACGCATATAAGCAAAAAGTCAGTTTGGAAATTCAACTACGTTACACGATGCTATCAAGTTCAACTGAAATATTTTCCGCGCTATCGTCGGTAATTTACATAATGCTAGTTTTGAAAGCGAAAAAAAAACTGACATTTGAAGGATGGTACGAAATAACCCGAAGAATAGTTGTGACGTCATTTTCAAAACGTGTCCTGCCTTTTAAAACGCCACTTTGGGAGAAAAAGTACCGGAAAAATTCTATTTTATGTCGAATAATTGATTTAAATTTTGACAACCGCGAATACTCGACATGCGAGCAATTTTTTCTTTCTTTTGAGGAGAAAATCCACTTGGTTTTTTCTCCATTTGGGAGTATTTTAAATCACGATGTTTTCTACCCGTACGTGTTACTACGGACGTAGAAAATTCAACCTATATTTAATTTCTAACAACGAAATTCGATTTACCCCCATTAAAAAATCTCGTACAAGCAATTCCTATGTGAGAATTTTAAATAAGACAACGACTATAAGCAACCATTAAGACCAGACATAGGTGTCATTTATAACGGAATAAATAAAGGAAAAAAAAAGCAGAATGCATATCGATTAAACCTTTTAAACTGATTTAAACATTAATTTGATAAGTTAAACGCGCTAACAAACCATTCAATTATATAAACAACCCACTTAAATCGACCATTTGAATTAATTTTAAAACTCTGTCCGGCATTATCTGATTATTCAAATTATTACGCGCTTTTGGCCGACGCATAGCAGCCTGATTTACGCGGTTATAGGTATTTGCAACTTACGCTGTATCATCTTATCAATTGAGCGTTTAATTTTTACAACTTGTATGACAGCTAACGACTAAATTAACCGGAACGCTGGTCATTTACCTTGGAATTACGTACAAAATGCAGTTTTGTTTTTTAATGCATGCGAAAAAAAAATTCACGTTGGAAAAATTGTTATTTTACTGCTCAAGTTCTTATTGGCTGTTCGATGTAATTTTTCATCATAATCCCACTCAATTTTGAGAATTAATTTTTATTCCTTCGAATTAACCAATCCCACTCGAAGCAATCACACGATCGACGAGTTTAATCTACATCTTAATAAACCAATGATAATGACGAATTACCCTCGTTAATTTAATGCGCCAAAATCTTTTACTCGAATATTCCCGACGAACTGGTTTTTTTTCGAAAGCGAAATGTCACAATGCTACTCACTGCTAAGTAATTCTGTCACCTTGCAATTTGATACATTTATTTCACCTCAGTCGCCTATAATCGATTTAATTGAATGGGAAAAATTCCAACACCTCAGATATTTCGACCAAGATTTTCGTTTCGTTCGACGCGATACGGTGAATTGTTCTATAATACGAAATAATAACCGGAAACACGATATAAACGAATAAGAAAAGAGAAAAATTTTACACGGAGGTGAAATTTTATTAGTCATTCTTCTAAGGTTTATTTGTTTTTCGCCGTAACAAATGACGAACAATTAAAACAACGAAACTCCCGGATAAACTCATATTGTTGCTACCGGAATTGTATTCTTACGAGTATTTACGTTTTACTAGCGTGCGTTTAATATTCGGAAGAATCTCTAATTATCATACGAGCATTTGAATACGTTAGATTTATTTGTGTAGCTCTCGACGTGTAATTGTTTTGAACTGATTTGTTTTGTTGGCGAGAAATATGTGAAGTTTTCGGCCAACGTTTCAAGATGTTTTCACGTCAATTCGAAACACATAGAAAGCAGCCTTTTAAAAAGATCATTCGACTTATGTAACACCCTGTACAAATATACTTTCAAAAACAATATTGTTGACGAAATCGCGACCCACTAGTTGCTGAAATCTCGTTAGACTAACCTCTAATAACCTTTTGGATTTGATAGCCATCGCTAATACACAAACGTAAATCGATTACGTATAAATTGTAAGCGAGGTAGGAAAACTGATAAAAATTTCGATTTAAACATCACCGACGATGCATCCCGATAACGCTTCGAGCATTATTCACCCATACCATACGTATGATTAATACTCTCATATGACAGAAACAAGCAATATAAGGAGTTCTGGCTGCAGGCGTCGATCGGCGAGTAAGTGTCCAAATGTATGGGTATTAGTTAATGAGCACTTGTTCGGTAATCTTCGAATGAGCGAGCACTGGGCCATTTATAAAATTCGAATAAATACGCTTCTTATTTAAAATTTGTTACGGGTTTGAATTTTTTTTTCGAAGGGAATTATTCTTAATTTACAATATAAATTGTATACGTTTTGTAGGTGTTAAATCCGAAGAATAATTTATTAAAGGTAAAACGGCCACGTCGTGGAGTCTTCGGAAACGCTAATGTCTGAAGATTAATTTTTTATCCTCGTTTACTCGAGGTTATTGTAATTTTTTACTAACTTCGGTATATATTGTATTTTGGAATTAGTGATTCGAAGATGGATTTGTTTTCTTTGTCGTTGCTAATAGCATTACTACGAAGTCGGCGAATCGCAGACAAGTAGTTTTTCGGAGAGGTACCAGAGCTATTTCATGCTTCGATATGGTTTTTTTGAAAATTTGCCTCAAGACTTGAATATTGAAGTGAGTTTGAAATTAAGCTTCCAATTAGTCACTAAATTCGAATTGAAGAAATTCTTCAAATTTAAAGACAACTTTGAAATAAAGTATTTGAAGAAGTACTGTAAATTACCGTAAACTGGGGTGAAATCGGACAAGGGGACGAAGCCATAGAAATCTAAGAATTTCGTGTTACTGTCAGGGCAATCAGTGGCGTAGCCAGGATTTTGGCAAGGGGGGGGGGCAAAAGGAGTCCAGGTAGTCAACATTTTTTTTAATTAGTGGGAAACCAGAAATTGCAAACGATTTATTTACCTATTCCTTTAATTTATAAACAAACTACGATACGTCGAAACAAACAATAGAAGGCCATGGGGGGGAGGGCAACTGTCCCCTTTGCCCCCCCTTGGCTACGCCACTGAGGGCAATAGAACAAAATTACGGGGGTGCATAATCACTTGGTTAAGCGGGGAGGAATGACGGCACTATCTAGGGTCCATTTTATTAAGTTTGTGTCTAATTTAGAACGAGTCCAAAGTCATGATGGTTTTCAAGCCACCCAAAAGCGAACCTGTGGCACTAAGAAGGTACAGAGCAGGCTCTACCTTCTGCATCCAAACCACTCTCATCGGGCAAGGAGAAGAAAAAATAATTTTATTGAAAAATAAGGAGACGACCGCTGGTTAAAATATTTCTGAAAATTTTTCACTTACTATTAAAAACTAAACCACCGTCACCCACCTGTTCTTCAGGTTACCAAAGGTGGGAAATATTATTAAAAATTTTCATACCCAAAGGAGATACATACTTTTTCGAACATTTGATGAGAAAGCATTGAGTACAACAAAAGATTCATGCATTCGGGCAACGTAACATAGTGTCAAGTTTTCTATCAAGAATATTTTGATTAAACAATTCGTGTTCGGTTTTTGTTAGTGGTCTTTGTATTTGAAGAAGTAGTAGCTTCGAGCGAAGCTAAAATCCTTTATTTATTTCACGACTACATTGAAAAAACACAAAATTTTAATCAAATTTCCAATCCGTAGTTAGGGGCTTTTTCTCATGAACCAAGTGCATCTTGGATTTATCGGATTTGATTTGCGGTTAAGCGAATTTATTGTTTAAGAAAGTCAACGCACTTGGTAATTACATCCGACGGATGACCGATTGGTCAATTCCATGTACTTGGCCAAACCTCGGTTGAATATTTTTCCGCGAGGATTTCGATCATAAATTATCACGAAAAAGCAAGACGACTTTAATATGTGGCATTCCATAAGAAAAGGGTCAACTTGGACGAAAACAACTTTTCGAGAAAAATGCAAAAATGTGATTTTTGGTCAAATATATCGATTTTTGGTTTTTGACGGATTCGTATACTATCATCCTTGTACTTTCATATGAGAGTAGTTTTGAACCTCGGACGTGGTTTGTTACATGAAGTAAAACTAGCCGGTTACAACACATTTCGCAACTTTTATATTTTTTTACAACAATTTTTTAGTTGCGAAAATTTCAAACGCGTTTTTCTCGAAACTAGGTTTTTTCAAGTTCAAACTTCAATCGCGTCCCCAGGCGTGAGTTTTATACCTAGAGGGCTCCTCTATGGCTCATTTTGAAGGTAATTAAATATAGTTTCCGAATAGGGGTCTAACTCGATTTCGATCCGACCGTCCAAGTTGACCCTTTTCTTATGGAATGCCACATATATTTTTTTGTTAAAAAAATATTCAGTTGGGTAAACATGTTATGGAATAATTCATTATTCGCGTTATTGAGTAAAGACACATTATTAGCGAATAAAATTAATATCTTTGAAAAGTGATTTAGCGAAAGTTAAATCCGTTAATGCGATTTAGACACTCGCAAACACAGACGGTATCGGCTAATTCTTAGAATTTCCCACAATTCTCAAACCAAGAAAGCAATAAAAAGAATTCATTTAAGAGGTGAAATACCAGACTATAAAAATTCTCCGAGCCGACAACACCGAAAGAGATGAAAAAAAGTAGGCTTCGCATGATTGGCGAAATTAATCTGTCATAATACGGTAATTAATTGGAAATAAATTTTGACCTTGTTGCTAAGTACCAACTCCAGACTGAAACCAGTTTATCGGTATTTATAAGACAATAGCAAGTCCGCAACAAAAAATCTCATTTAAAAAATTTTCATACAGACCCGCGTTCGGTTGAATGTTTCGCATGCGGTTAATTGCGCGAATGCACCAGAACGGTGGTAACGAAAGTGGAGAGGCAGTTGGTAATTATTAAGTGAAAAGCCGCGGGTTCGAAAAATGAAGGACAGCAACCTTGCGGATGATAGGAGGAAGATTCATCTGCATAAAAGTCCTTTTACCAAGTAACCCGCTGCCTCTGTTTAAAATCGAGCAGCTTGCTTGTCCTGGGGACATTTTCAATATGGCATGTAATTTTCGTTCAATTCCACCAAGATGCACGCACCATCGTGAACGGGCCGCCGCAACTTCTTGACCATGTATTGCTCCCAGCAAACTATTCATTAATTGGTTCTTTCTGCTGGAGAAAAAATATGTTCGAGGAGCGTATGTTACTATAGCACCATTCGATGAGCAGTTTGAATTCGAATCGTATGTTTACGTATATTTTTCAACGTTTATTAAAATGCAGTTCTGTCACCCTTCGGGGTGAACCCTTTCGAAATTCTCAGAACTCTTAAGCCGTCTCGTTGCAGTCGATATCTTTCTCAATTATTTAGTCGAATCAACAAAATTGTGAGTTTGATTTATAGAAATAATGGTACGTTGAAATGTGGTGGAATGACGAGAATTAAATAAATTGTAACGAAGTAAGCTGAGGGTTTTGGTGGAATCTAAAATTTATCGATTGCTTTGAATGATCGAAAGTAGGATTTTCAAAATTATTACATTTTATGACAAAAACGTGAAATTTTTACAATTTTTGAGAAGTTTCTTACACATAATTTAATGCATAATCATTCAATGCGTTGCTAAGAAAATCACACAGGAAGAATAATCACCTAAATCCTCCCTCTTTTCAGATCACCACTGTTTAGTTCGTCACTATTTTTGCTGAAAAACTTCGAATGACTGAAATAACATTTCAAATGTAACTGACAGAAGTCGGGGAAAAAGATCATTTTCATGTCACTTCGCGACAATGATCATCAGAAGATGTCATATGATGTCACATGCCACTCGCAACCATGCCAAGTCACCATAACGATGACTTGTCATCATCATATCATGTCACTTGATATGCTACCATCATATGACCACATGTCACTTCTGGTCATGACACGTCACAATTAAATGAATATGTCACTCAAGACTGTGACACTTGACTATTCCAATGACGTTCATCACAACCATAACGATGACTTGTCATCATCATATCATGTCACTTGATATGCTACCATCACATGACCACATGTCACTTCTGATCATGACACGTCACAATTAAATGAATATGTCACTCAAGACTGTGACACCTGACTATTCCAATGACGTTCATCACAACAAGTCATTATATATCACATTTCTACCATAACTATAACACGTCACCATGATGATGACTTGTCATCATTGTATAGTTTATCACTCATGAGAATGACACGTCGCTATGCCGACGGTTAGCATGATAACCAGGTGGCGCTTTTTCGTGATGATCTTCAATTCTGGGTGCCATAGCCAAGACATGAAAATGTCAAAAACAAACGAATGCACAAAAATGAAAAAAATTGAAATTATAAAAAAGTTCAGAATTGGACTATCTTCAAAAAAAATTCTCAATTCATCAATAATAAAATACAGCGAGTATCATGGATAAAACTGAAAATTGATTTTTAGAAATATATTTGCTTTGAGCCCATTTCGTGTATCGATAGCTAACATCCTCTTCTCCCCCTTCTCCCCAACCCATCGAAAGATAAAAATACAAGTTTTTTTCACTTTGAAAAACAAGTGAGTTTTCAGAATTACCCAGGTACTCAATCATTTGTAGGATGAAAACTAATATCGTTGAGCTCACAGACAAAATTATTGCCAAGAGCTATGTTGAAAAAATATGCTAAAACTGCTGCATTTTCAAAGAAAGAAAACGCTTCTGCAGAAATTTCCTGGAGCAAAAAAAAAAACCAAAACCAATGCATACGTTCGTTTGAGTGTCCAAAGTTACACAGAAGCCAAACGGCAAAGAACCCAAAAGACATAGACACCCCACACAACTTGCCCCTTAGAAAAACACTCGTTTAGAAATATTCCAAACAAGATAAATGAATTTTCGCCATTACTTTCACATCTAAAATATTCCACAACGTACAGCATCAATTACGAGGCTCGCTTCGCGATAAAACGTAATTCAACGAAGAAAAAAGTGCCATTACAATGCTAATCTACATTGAATACAGTATTTTTTTCAAATTACCACACTATTGTGAAAAAAACCTCCGCCGAAGCGAAGATAACTTCTAGTACTTCCGATTTTATAAGCATCCTTTGATGGAAGTACCTACCAAACACGTGCTACAGTATCGGCGTGATATAACCGCACGACTTCTTACCTTTCTCTGCACAGCGAAAACCCAACCTAATTACATTTTTTACTATTTTCGAACGCGACGTATTCGTGCGTCGTGAAAACAATGCTTATTTTCGTTCGTTAATTTTATAATCGTTTAGTTCGAAATGGCGAAGGGTTCCGAAAATCGTGGCACTTTCGCGTTACCGTCGTCGTGTATAAAAGAGGCGCGTGACATAACACGTCGGAGCTTTAAAACGAAATTATCAAATTCAAAGGCGATTGTATAACACGATACATTGCCAAAACGCACGTAAAATCTTTGACATTGATATACAGACCGCGGACGTTGGTCAAAACAAAGCGCAATAATCCATTACCAGAAGCAGATGGTAGATCAACGGCAAGAAGCCCCATTTTTCACCCCAGGAGGTCCTTAGGTTTGTTTTCGTAATCGAAAAACCATCAATAATCCGACCTCGTTTTGTGTACATATATCCTCACCGGTAAATAATTTTTTACACGCCTCTGAAACGCGAGTAATTTTCATTTTTCAAATTTATACACAAAGTGAGGTCGCCTTGGTGAAAATTCGTCGTATTTATGAGAAAATAACACCATATTCAATTTTGGGGCCACGGCGCAAAGCGAGCTTTAAATTAAAAAATTCTCGTATACTAACTTTTCGTTGTTTTATCACCAGTGTACAACCCTTTCAGATGACCGGATAATAATTCATCGTGCTCGAAAATAAAAAGGCCTGAATACTTTAATTTTACATAATACTTCCTCGTTCTACGTACATATCTATCGTCTAAACAAAGAATACTTTTTTTACACGTGTAATGCCGCAATGAATTTTCGCAAAGGGGGTTCGTCTCTGGGGTAATAAAATACCTCCAAGATGGATGTAATCTGCCAAGTGAGCAAATTTTTCGTCAAAATCACAGATGATTTAAAACGTTTTATTTTTTTTATTTTATCTGCAAATGGCAAATGGAAATTTTACCAAATTAAAACCGTTATCTATAACCGAGATTTGAACAGTACCAAAAACTCGTTAATTTGTTAAAAAAATAATTTATCGATCTGCCACCGCAACGTAAATACTAATAGGATGAATACCGTCGGATAAATTTTTCCAAAAATGAAATACGCTGTTGGAATTGTTTATTGTGTAATAAATAATTATTGTGAAAAATGCATGTATCCATATGAACATATTAACTGGTATTTTGTACTTTACAGTATATACTACGTACATCTCGAAGAAATTTATAATAGAATGCGGTCGCGGATAATTAAAATTTTTTTTATTGTGATCGAAATTTATTACAAGTATCGTATTTGCCACCTACTGTTCGCCATAACCGGCAGTCTTTGTATTACCCGCAAGTAGCATATCGATGGTGCTTCGCATTGACACGATTATATGTTTAACGTGAATTAATCACACGAATGCATCCCTTCGTATTTCCTTATCATGAAGAAAAAAGCTTCAAAGCGCACAAAACCCGTTGCAATTTGTACAACATCGTACCTTATTATGGTACTCGGAACTCGTATAATTAGAAAAGGCTCCGTTTAAATCCCTTTTTCTATGTTAATTTACTACGTTTAAATATTTAATTTAAATATTACACAGCCAAGCGATTCAGATCTCGAGTACAATATGTATCGAAAATGTGATTAAATTTTAATAAACGTTCGATGATGGTACAACGAATCCGCCTTATTTCGACACTCGTTTCGCAATGTATTTCAATTTATCCGAATGACGTTACCAAAGGATACGTGTTCGAGTAAATATCATTAGCTTATCGAACTGCAATACTTCTTTCGTTTCGGTTTTTCACACATAACTTAAATGAGTTTTTCCTTTTCGTCTTTTATTTTCCAATGCAATCTCGTCGGTTCGATTTTCCGCACAGCTAGAAAATAACAAGACACCATCGAGTTTGGGCTTTTTACCATTCTCACAGTCGTTGAGGCCGCTGCTGCGAATAATCGTAAATCAAAACTCGCGTATATGCAATTAAGACGCGCGTTTCTTATGTGAAAATGAAAATCTCGCGGGTAATCTATTTATATTCGTAAATTAACGAAATTAAATTTACGACTTTTCGCCAAACCGAACCAGAAATACCTTGAAAATAACCGAGATTAGACGTGTTCAAGAAAATAGTTTTTTTTTTCATCTTGAAAAAAAATTAAAACGGCGAAAAATCACAAATACGTATTTACCTACGCGCTTTGTTCTTGATTTATTGTACTCATTGCGGCATCTTTGGATGTTTGATGAGAAATCGAGATTGTAATTTTTTAATTATGTGTACCGGATATGAGAAAAAAACAGTAAGGATTAGAATTAATAGCACCAAGTATATGAGAATACCAAACCTTCAGGATGGATTTGAAATTTACCAATAAAGTTTAAAATTGTTAGAATTTGTTAAATATTTTCTTAAAAATGCATAAAAACTGTGAAAATGTTATTAAAACAGTTCAGAATTGATCAAAATTTTTTTTTTTTTTTTTTTTTTTTTTTT
>QBDW01026456.1:0-21142 GCA_003261595.1 Maconellicoccus hirsutus | reverse complement strand
AAAAAAAGTATCGAGTATCGAGTAACGTTGACGATGCCGTCGTGCAAAAAAGTATCGAGCAGGTATCGAAGTAACGTCGACGATGCCGTCATGCAAAAACCAAATAATGGTTATTTATTTCGGTTGTAACTACTCGTACGAGTAGAAAAGGTTTATATCATAGGTGTTAGAATTTTTGAAAATATATTTTTCAAACTAGCGAGAATATTTTTTATTTTGTAAAATAAAAATTTAACATTTTTCGAACAAATTTTACACATTAATAACTCTGTCACGATCTTTAACTCATCAAAATCTTAACCAAATTTCGTTTACGCTTTTTCCATTATCGCAGTATTTTACAAATTCGCCGCTATTACTCGTAATTTTGTTTAGCACGTTCATTTTTAACGTAGGTAAATAAAACTACAAGTATAACGTAAAAAGGTTGTGAGACGTTGAGAATTTGAGAAATCTTCGTTATCTCGTAGGTATTGTGCTTTCGATACGTCATCGTACAGTCAACGTACTAACGGCATTGTATACGATGCGTCATCGCCGTTACAAAATCGTCACGATGCTGCATCGCCAATACAGCATCGTCACGATGCGGCATCGGCGATGCGGCATCGTCACGATGCGGTATCGGCGATGCGGCATCGTGACGATGCCGCTTCGCAAAAATAGTATCGAAGTTGGCGATGCCGTTTTAGAAATTGCGCATCGTCATCGATACTCGTTATTCGATACCACAGTATCGTACGATACTATCGGCATCGTGCAGTACACTAGTAGGTAATAGGTATTTACTTCATAACAACTTTACGCTCTGAGCTGAGAATCTTCCAGTGCCGACATGTCCCGTCAAATCCCTCAATTTTTTGGTCTTCCCGATTCGAGCCTGCGGCAGCAGCCTGACTGGAGAATGCCTCAAGCAAACGCAACGCAACGCAGCGCAGTGCTCCAGCCCAGAGTCAGTCGCATTTACGAGTAGGTGGAGTACGCCGTACACGACATAAACAATACAAACACACTGATGACTGATGAGATCAGCAATAATTTTCCCGTTATACCAAGTAGAAATGGAAACGACTTCACTGTTCACAGCTGAAAAATTAAGAAAAAACTTGAGTAGATTGTTAAAAAGACGAAAATACCGCAGAATCTAGATGGAGGGAGCTGCTGAGGAGGTAGTGATGGTAATGAAGGAGGGAAAAACGCGTTTAATTGGTAAAATAAAAATCGGCCACGCACGCTCGAATGTCGATCACAAATATGACTGGGCACTGGGCACTGGGCACTGGCTGGAGCGTACTGCGTACTGCGTACTGCATACTGCTAAGTACATACATACATCTACGTATAAATGGTTAATGGATGATACGGGTGCTTGGACTTGTTCTTTGTAGGGTCATTCATCTGATCAGACGAGCATGTAGATGGTAGACTAATACGAGTACGTATACTGTACGTACGAGTATGGGCAGTGTGCAGTGCACAGGCGTTACAGGCGTATGCGATGCGTAATGCGTACCTATTGAACATTAGATATACCGTGTACCCGGTAGCTCATGCTTCCTCCACTCACTCTAGGGAGTTTTTTTGCTTTCATAGCAAGAGGCCAAGTAATGAATAAAAAGATATGGGGAAAAAAATTTATCTACGAGTATATGGCGAGGGACCTAAATTAATGGGTCATACAGTAGGGCATTATACGTATTACCTATACCTATACCTATACGTATACATACTTTGGTAGGTATTCCTTCATTTTCAACATTATCAGCCAAGTTATTGGCTAGAGTACTGTTTAGCTATAGTTCTAATGAAAATAATATATGTATGTATATACACATACACATACACATACATATGTGGAAAGATTTTCCGCATGGTACTCGTATTACGTACATGATATATCGATACGCATCACGCTTTGAGAATTTATAATTCTCTCGCAGTATAGTATAGTCTGGTCTGGTCTGGTCTGGTCTGATTGACTAACAACAACAAAAAATAAGTAAAGAGCGAGATGGGATGCCGATAACCGATATGCCAATTGGGAAGTGAACTGAACTGAACTGAACTGAACTGAACTGAATAACGTCATTGTCATATCGCGTCATCGATGCCGATTGAAGAAAAAAATTGTGAATTTATCACAGGTACTTGGATAGTTGTACGAGTAATAAACTCTCGTTCTCCAGTAAGGGAGAAGACATGTACATAATCCATAATCGAACACCCGGCTCGGCGATGATGTTTGGTAGGTGGTAGGTATAGGTACTAGGTAGGTAGGTAGCCAGGTAGTCAGATAGTAGGTGACGCAGGTACAAATTCGACATTGGACATTGGACATACGGACAGACCGCTTCGACCAAAATAAATTTTCGTCAGTGAATTGGTGAAGAAGGATTGCGGCCACCTAAGTTGCAAATACTCGTGGCCAGATAAAAATAAATACGTCCGAGTAGTGCTGTGTAGTGTGTAATGTGTATACGCAATAGCTCTAGGTAAAATGATTACGAATATGTTTGAAATCTGGTCATTGGTCACTGATTGCTGGTTCATGGTTCGTGATTAGTGGTTCACTGGTTACTGCCTCGCTCGACGTTCGTCCAAACTTGGAAAACGTAAATCTCGTGATTATAAATCGTATCGCGTCTTCTCAACTTCTTCGAGGTATCTCGTTCAAATTATAACGGCGAAGGCGGCGGCGGCGGCGGCGGCGGCGGCGGTGGCAGCACAGGCACAGGCACAGGCGCAGCGTCAGTGTCAGTGTCAGTGTCAGTGGCAGCGGTAGCGATAGCGATAGAGAAGTCGAAGACGACGGTACTGGTCATGTTAGCGGTTGTTTTGTGACGCGCTACGTACCACGTTCATCGACGTACAGGTACAGTCGTACACAGCTGGTGGAAAGGCGGGCATCGGGGTTCGTTGTACAGTGCACGCTTGTACGGCGCTGGCATTGGCTTCATCTTCAACATCTACATCGACATCAAAGATTACACGATACGATACGATACGATACGATACGATACGATACGATACGTCGGTTGTCGGTGTTCTCAGACTTGGATGCGATTGCGACCACACTCCACAACTGCATTTGCACTGTTACGTGTCGCGTGTTCGTTGCGTTAAGTCGCGCGTATTTCTCTTTACTCGTACGATAAACCGCGTCGCGCATAATCATTTTTCGAGTCTCCACCAAAAGTACACTGATATACGCACACACACACGCGCGCGCGCGTGTACATACAACGTGTAGCTTTTGCTTCAGCTACCTACAAATCATCGTAAACATTTTTCCGCCTTTTATTTGCCCGTATGGATGCGCGACTATAAGTGAGATGCGGCATTTGTTTTTATTTTCGCAGTTGCGTGCGGTTTTTATCTCAGCTCAGCTCAGTGGTCATCAGTGTTTTTTTTTTATAGATACCTATACATTTATGCTTTAAACAGGTAATCTTCATACTACATGTACACGTACACGTACACGTACACGTAATTACCAACGTTTGAACTATAAACAGGTACTCGTACAGCCCGTCCGGTTGATCTTAGTACCCCTCAGCGCAAAAATCCCATCAACGTAGCTGACGCGTAAAAAGTGGCGACACTTACACAGGTTACAAACAACGTAAATAGGGACGTCAGTGCGTGCAAATTATAGCACAAAAAAAATGTACGAAAAAAGTAAATTATCGATTATTAATGACTATTTTTGGTTTTTAAATTATTAATATCAACTTAAATTATTTATTTTATTAAAATATCAATTTATAAATATCAATCAGGGTTCAAAATAATTTATTCGTATTATTCATCTATAGCGGAGGGATTTTTGCGCTGGGTACTAAGATCAACCGGACGGGCTGTACATTGACTCTACATATTACGCATTCACCTCCAATAGGTAATTAATCAGGTATGTGCGTAATGTACCACTGCTGTAGGTCGTACATAATACATTACATACATATTAATTATTATACATATATATTGTATAACATTACATATGGTACGCGTATGCACCGGGTGGCCGATTGATCGTGGGCCCCCTCACAAAAATAAATTACTTTTTTTCCCGCTTCTGCTCGTATTGGAAAAATGGCAGCAATGGCCTTTAGACAATGTTGAAGGCGACGTCACTTTCTTCAATGAAAAATCAAATTTGCTCTCATCAGTTCACTTTCTCAAATTGAAAAATTGCGATTTACCCTATTCAATGGTTTTAGAATTGATAAAAACTACCTACTTGTTTGCGTAAATTGCAATGCAATTTTTCAACTTGACAATCGATTGATACGATAAAATTTGATTTTTTTTAATGAAGAAAATGATGTCCAATTTAACATTGTTTGAACCATTGCCGTCCTACAATAATATCGAAAAAAAAGTAATTTATTTTCCTAGGGAAGCCCGCGATCGCGATCAATCGGTCACCCAGTATATACGCAGTACCTAATACCTATACCAACTTGTATCAACTACCGGGTGGCCGATTGATCGTGTCCCCCCCCCCCACCACGGGAAAATGAATTGCTTTTTTTTCGGTTTTATGGTAAAAATGGCTGCGCTGACTTGTACGTGGTTAAATTGGACACCATTTTCTTGAAAGTGAATTGATAAGAGCAAATTTGATTTTTTATCGGTGAAAATGACGTCCAATTTAATACTGTTTAGGCCATAAAAAGTAATTTATTTTCCCGAGGGAACTCATAATCAATCGGCCACCCGGTGTGTACCCTCCCTCCCACTCTCCTTACTTACCCACCTACATGTAGTAGGACATAAGTGTGATGTATTACGTGTCACGAAGTTTGCTTGCCTTATCCATTCATTACTCATCCACAGTCGTCAAAAGAGCAGAGTGCCTGGTTCGGCTTTTTGGGATTGGAAGGGAAGGGAAGGGAGATTGATGAGTGAAGAGGGAGGGAGGGTATCCGAGAAATTCAAACCATTCAACCGAATAGATTTAACGCTTTTAAAAACTTTTTCTATAAACTTCTGTCCCCGTTTCACCGATAACATCTTGCATTTTGAGTGAATGGGCGCGGTGCAGGAGTAGTGGCTACCGCTATGCAACGATGTACCGAAGCGTCTTTTGCAGTGAGAAAAGAGGCAGGATTTTCAATTTTACAACTTAAAAAAATTGCCAACTCACAACAGTAGACTTTTTGAAAAGGGCAGTGGTAGCAAATATCTTTTTTGCGTCACTGGTTAAATTAAGTACTGCAAATTTTGTAAAATGACAATCAAAGTCAAAAACAATACTTAAAAAACAATCCCCATTACACGTTCAACCTGCCGTACATAAATTTTAACAAACCATCAACGTACGCTTTTCCAATGCTGAAAATATCGAAAAGGAAGATAGTTGTTTTCTACTTCAAACAATGCAAACGAAATCCTCTTCGACGATGGAATAGAAATTCAAAATCTCTCGTCTTTGCTTTCTGTTACTAGTTTTAAAGGTGTGATTCATACAAAATTATCAAGGAAAATCGCATCGATTTTTCCATCTGACGAAGGATTTCTTAGTCCGTGCTCAAAGCTCAAAAACTGTCAACATTTTACAACAATTTCGACGGTGAAAAAAAATTAAGACAAGGAAAAATACACCCACTCCTGATTTGGCCCTAGTACTCAATTTTTCGTGATTATCGTGCTTCTGCCGTCTGCCCCCTTCACAGTACCAATTACTAGGCGCGGTATGCGACAAATCGACGGAGCAATAATCACGCGAAATTGATTAAGAATAACTGTAACTACCACCTATAGTACTCGTATGTGACTACATAGTAGTATGGGTAGGCTACATATATGATGCGTATTGTCGTCACTGTATAGCAGTAGCGCTATTGCCAATTTGGTAGCAGATTCGAGTGGTTTTTTCATAGTTGAAACATTCGACAGGTGTTCGAAATGACATTTCGCGGAGCATTATATCGCGTAACTATCGCAACGATACCGCCAACGATGACGATGTGTGTGTCAATGGTGGTGTTGATGATGACGATGACGACGACGACGACGACGACGATGCCGACGACGCCAGCGGCAACAACGGTAACTGGCTCGAGCAATCAGCTCGCAGGAGAGACATCGCCACCCTCGTCGTCGTTCATAGTTTCCCATAATTACGAAGTGGACTCTGATGAATCACGCAAAATTCTTGGTTCTAGGTAAGATTTTGCAATTCTGATTTTGATTTCTTCCGATAAATAAATAAATGAATAAAGTAAATACGTAGGCCTACATTACGTAGATACTCGTAGTAGCGTGATGCGCAAGCAGGCAATCTGCTGCACTTGTATTACACGCTCATTACGGTGCAACGTCTTTTCACATTTCAAAACATACTACGGAGTATCGATATATCTACTATACTTGCAATCGCCGTTATCATCTGCAGTTAGTTAGTTAGTTAGTTAGTTAGTTAGTTAGTTACTAAGAGCTTGTTTACATGGACGCGTTTTAAAAACGCGACGTTTTTTGAAAAGCGTTCGTGTTTTTTTAATCTTTCCTATCTGTATCCATAGCCTACCTTCGGTGATCTGCTTCACGTAAGCAGATTTTAGAGTATGTTCGCACCTGTACCATCAATTTCTCAAAAAACACCTTTTCACCAAAAACAATACCTAAAATATTGTTTCTTGCGTTCCGTTGGCGAAAAAACGCACTGTCATGTAAACAGGCAGACGTAATCGTATAGAAATGGTAAACTCGCGTTTTAAAAACGCGTCCATGTAAACAGGCCCGTACTTACTTACTTATTTATTTATTTATTTATTTATCTATTTGCTCACTTACTTCTCTGCTTGATTGTTTACTCGTTTGTTTTGCATTGATGAAAACAACAGCGTTGTGACATCCGTGTCGGTGGTGATGAGCAACCGCAACGACGACAACAAAAATACTACTTCAACTACGCCAGCCACTACTGCACCGACCAACGCAATAACAAAAAACAAGCCTCAGCTACTGGGCAATGCATCCGATAATAGTCGTATGGAAGACAGTGTAGAATTGAAAAGCAACACCATCGGCAGTCCGGGAAATTTCTTAAATCCGGATAAATACGAATTCTACACTTTTGACGAGGCTGGAGATTTGGTTAAAAGGCTAATGACTTGGGACGAAATTCAAGGATTGATAGCGGGTAGCGATACGGATGGAGGTATTTTAAGCGAAGCCGTCCTTCCCATGTATTACGCAAATACAAACGCGAACAAGAATCAGAACGAGAATGATAACGATAACGATAGAGATAGCGATAGCGATAGCGACGACAACGACAACATAAATTCGATAACTTCTGGCGCAGACAAATTACAACTGAATACCCGGCTGACAGCCAACGAACTGCAGACGTCCGATATGCAAGATGTACATAAGGTGGTCCAGAATGTTCAAAACGTTTTGAAAAGCGAATTAGCAGCCGCAGCAGCGGCTGCAGCTGCCTCCGTTCCTTCGTCTTCAAATCTAGCGCAACAACTACAAGCACCCGGCAAACCGATTCGTCCACATTGGCCGTCCCTTTTCTTACCTAACCTGCTGGATAATTTGGACGAAGACGCTTTTGTTAGTATGGAATCAAATCAGCAACCTTCTCACCACCACCAGCAGCAGCAGCAGCAGCAGCAGCCGCCGCCGCCGCCGCCTTCGTCGACAGCCGCAACTCTACACACGGAGAATAGCGAAGCTTCCGACAAATCTACAATCCAAAAACTGACGCACGCGAAAAATAACACCGAAAGCGCCAACTCAAACGCAAATGTCGACGCTAATTCGGCGATCGCCGTCAACAGCAGCAAATATACGTCAATAGGGACGGATGAAAAAATTTCGTCGTCATCCACTTCGCCCACTGCCACCTTCAGCGAGGGAAAACCGCACAACAAAAACGATACGTCGATGTTTCTGTTGACGCAGCATTCGTCCTGGACAAATACGGCAACAAAAAAAAACGATGTTCAAATAACAACACCATCAACAACAACGACGGGTTATGTCCCAATGCCGTCCAAGGAAAATTCCTCCACTCCGTCACCGTCACCGTCACCATCACTGTCGTTGTCGCTGTCGCGATACGACGGCGAACACATAAATGACGTGAATGCGGATCACCATTCACATAAGAGTTCGTCATCCTCAACTAGTGTATTAACTAGTGTAAAAAATCAGCATCTGCAGCAGCATCTGCAGCAGCAGCAGCAGCAGATGAACGACGAACGAATAAAAAGTGGTACAACTAGCGCTATGGAAGATTCGCTTACGAGTATTCGAACAAACAACGATAGACGTAATACGAGTACAACGAGCGTAACTAATTTGAAACCAACGCAGCAGGTGAAGGTGTCATCGATCACGACACACGGCTATTCGCAGTCGCAGTTCACCGACAAAAACAGCGATACGGCGGAAAAAAGCTCGAATCAGCCGGGCGTTGCCGCCGCGTTCGATACGACGAGATTCGTAAATGGCGGCGGGAAGTTTTCCTACGGTAGCCATAACACAGATGGTGTGGCTAACGAAACAACGACGTCCGTTCGTTACGATCAAATCACAAATCAAATCACCGCAACAAGATATAAGTCGCCTTCACTTTCTTCAACTATTGGTACTTCAAACGTTACGGAGTCACCATTGTCGATGCAATCGCCGTCGAATACGTCCTATTCCAGCATGATTATTCGGAAAGGCGGAGGAGGCGGCAGCGGCGTTAACGCAATCTTTGTCCCAAGCAGTACTACGTCGTCGATAAACGTCGAAAAATTGAATAAATATTCGCCTCAAAAGGCTGCAGCGGCGTCTACAACTACAACTACGACGACGACGACGACGACGACGACGTTGCCGATTGCCAGCGATAGCCACGACGACGAAGACGACGACGCGCCATCGAACAACCATACTCATACGACATCGACGAAAGTACAGCGCTATTCGTTGACGACTACAGCAACTGGCATACCTACAGCCGAATCGCTGGTAACTTGGATATCAACGAACATTTTCGATGACCAACAGATTGAAAATAAACTTTCCAGCGGTAGCCAAACTTTGGATTGGGAAAGATTAGTCACCGAACAGTACGTGTCTGGCTCGGGCACAAATAATAAAGTGTGGCTATTGAAAAATAAAACAAACGACCAAAACACGAACGCTTCTTCAACCTCCTCGGCCAACTGGTCACTGTTTCAAGGGCAAACAACTAAAAACAGCACTCAGACCACAGTATCTTCCACCTTTGATGAGCTGCCGCACCTCGTAGGTGCGAATAATAAGTTCTCTTCATTCGAAGCTTCTCTGACAAAAAAACCAACATGGCAAATGACTACACCAAAAACCACGCACCATACGTTCGCGGCGCCGGCCTCATTATCATCTTTTTCAGCGATAGCTCAACAACAACAACAGCAGCAGCAGCAGCAGCAGCAACAACCGACACAAACGTATTCTCCGCATCGTTTGAGCACCGTCGTCCCTGGTATCACAATGGGTGGCCATCAAGGTGCGTTGAAAACTTGGACGACTATCGCACCGCATTCCTCTGCTGCTGCTGCTGCTGCTACTTCTTCTTCTCCTTCTCCTCCCCACCATCACCACCATCACCACTACCATCACCCCTCCAACCAAAATCATCCTCAACAACACCAACAACAGCAGCAGCAGCAGCAGCAGCAGAATTACAACGCGATGGCGAATAAATATTTTCCAACGACGTCGTTTAGCGCTTTTTACCAGCACAAACCGGGTACAAGTTCGACAATAAGTGGTACGTATGGTACCAGCAGTAGCATTATGGATGCGACGGTTGAAAAATCTACTACCGCCAAATACTCGCCAATAAACGCAACCATAGCTAGCGAAATGGTTATGCAACGTATACCAACAATCGATCCTCCAAATAGGATATCAATAGCCGCCTCTGCAGGTGGAAATGATATTGGCGCCGATACCGATCGGAATACAAAACCACATTTTTACCACTCTTCTACGGAATCTGTGAAAAATTTAACGCAAATCGCCATAATGGTGAATAAATCGAACGAAACGACGTTGTCGTCGTCGTCGTCGTCGACGGCAGCTACTAATAAAAGTTCGACTAATAAAAGCAACGTCAAAACGGCGATGACGGCGACTGTCGCTTCGTCAAATCGTATCTCAAACGTCGCACACGCTGCCAACGACGACGATGATGTTGCAAATAATAGGATCGAATATGGCGACAATGGCAAAACGCAAGCAACGATAAAGCCGATAAGCGTAGCATTTCTCAACGACTGCGTTACAACGAGTAACGCATCTCTCGATCATCGTGAAACACCGCGGCCGCCATTCTACATGTTGCCGAATCAGCAGCAACCATCCACAGCACCATCACGTCATAACGTCAACAACGCGCACGACGGTCACCTTCACCATCACCACCATCATCATCACCATCACCACCATCACCACGACGATGAAAACGAAAACAAACGGAATGACGAAAGCACCAGCGAGCCTCCTTCCACTGAATACGCCGCCAACATTCTCGCGCATCACCATCTTAAATTTAAAAACAAAGAAAGCGGCGCAACTGGCAATGGCTACAGCAACGTCATCGCTAGTCAAGCAACAGGTTTACCGACACCGGCAACAAACTGGTGGGACGCTTCTTTTCATCAAAAAATTGCGACTTGGAGCAGCGGCGGCGGCGGCGGCGGCGGCGGCGGCGGTGAAAGAGAAAAACAACCAGAGAATTCGCACATTTATTATTACAAATTGCCCGTTATGAATTCGCAAGCTCTGAAAACCAATACTAATATACAGACGCCAACGTCCGCGCCTAATTTCACCGCTACTACTGCTGCCATTGTCGCTGCGGCTGCTGCGGCAGGCTTAAAGTCGAAAACGAACGATACCGCGACTACGATAAATAGTTATTTTAGCACAGCGAGCAACGGCATCACCACCATTACTACCACTGTCACATCACCAGCCACAGCCGCGGCGCACGACAAAACATATCAAAAGGTGAACACTGTTGATCGCGCGTCGCAGCGTCCCGTTGCCAACGTCAAGGATAAGAATAAAGACGACAACGATCGCATTCAGAATACAATTTCGACGAGCTCGAATTATCACGATTTACTGCTACGACATACCGAAGCGAGAATACCTTCAGATCAGCTTGGTAATCTTACGACATCGACTAGCACGACGACGGATTCAAAGGATACCGTAGACGACGCTCGTCTGGAAAATAGAGAATCGTCGGTTGGCGATTGGTGGTATTCGTCGCCGCAGCCTCCTTACGACGCAGCCATTCCAAACAACACAAAGCATATGGACTCGACGAAAACGACGTCGAATTCGTACAGCGACGACGTAACAACCAATCGAATCGATAATTCGACGCGTCTTTTGTCGTCAACCAGCGAGCACACCAATACGCGTACGCAGACGCAGACGCAGACCACTCACGCGATTAAATTAATTTCGGACCAAAGTTTTGTGAAAAAGGACGATGCGTCGACATGGAGCATTAGTGACACACCTACAATAAAACCAACTACACCGCTTTCGACGAACGTTCATTCAGACTATAGAAACGAGCATAAGTCGCAAAATGGTAATGGTCATACTGTTGCTCACAGCCAGGACGAAGACGAAGACGAAGACGAGGACGAGGACGAGGACGAAGACGACAACGACGACAACGACGACAACGACGACGACGACGATAAAGACGATGACAATGATAACGCAGAGCATACGCTTGTAAATCAAAGCCATCATCTAAATAATGAAAAGAAAACGACGGCGAATAATCATAATGAAACGCCTTCTTCTTATGCTACACGGAGAACTACAACGTCGATTAGTAATAGCGGCGGTAACAACGCCATCAATAAGGAACCATTCACCGGAAATCGTACCCAAAATAATATCGCTCATAACGATGATAACTATATCAGCGGTAGCGATGGTAATGGCGGCGGCGGCGGCGGCAGCAGCTACAGCTACACCGCCACCACCACCACCACTACAAAGAAGGAATGGAACGAGATTAGAACTACATTGGCGCAAAAAAGCAACCTCGCCAGTGCGGCCAGCAATAATAAGAAACTAGCATCAAATGCGACGACGATTCATGGTAGTATTACAAGTGCTACGACAATCACAAAAGCACCGTCCTTGGTGACCACCACAACAACGCCAAAAAATTTAGTCGATATCGTGGAATTGGTTCGTGTGAAACTAGAAAATCGCGCGACAAATCACACATCGTTGTCCAATACAACGGAGACGGTGACATCGACAAGACTCAAAGATGACAAATCTAAGACTACGCTCAACAAACAGCAGCAGCAGCAGCAGCAGCAGCAGCCGGCGTTGTCGTCCCCATTGCCTGCAAAGCAAGTATCTTCGACTGTAGGGGCAGGGTTTCGTAGTCCGGTTGCTGCGACATCGTCAACGCCAGTACGCTCATTTTCAACGAGCACTAGCACGAATAATCCGAGCGTGGGAACTCATTCCTTACCAAGTAATAGTTTGACATCGACCGCGGCAAGCGCAGCAACAGCGACGTCAACGGTCGCAGCCGTAGCCGCAGCCGCAGCCGCAGCCACAACCACCACAACCACTACCGTCGTTGAGTTGCACCCTGCACCACATGAAAATATGGGCTTAGAAGCGAGCGTCGCCTATTTGGGAGACGACGTGAAAACATTTATCGACTTATGTAACGAATTATCTTTCAAAATATGGACAACGCAAACTGGAAAAAGTTTAACAACGTCTAGAAGTGTAGTTCTATCACCATTCGCGCTGCTTACGACATTGGCGATGATATTTTTGGGTGCACGCGGCTCGTCATCCGGTATAATAAACGATTTTCTGAGATTAGACGACATGGTCACCTTTAACCCGCATCAAGTGTTTCGCAACATCACAGAATCGGCCATCAACGCGAAGAGTACAGGAGGTGTATCGAACGTGGCGTTTGTACGCGAGGTGTTCAGCGACAAGGTAATGTCGATGTCGAAGTCGAATCGCCACAAATACCGCGCAACCTGATAATGCGCGAAAGAGGGACGCGAACGCATTTTTCGCTTTCATCGCAAAAAAGACGGCAATGCCAATGGGAATGGTTTAAACAACGAACAGTAAATCGCTCGTCATTTTCTTCGTTAAAAAAACCATAAAATTTGCTCTCGTCAATCCATACACGATCGCTATGGTTGACAAAATTGTGCAATTTACGCGAGTAGTTTTCACTCGTATCAATATTAAAAAAAGAATTGAAGTACTTTTCAAATTGAGGAAGTGAATTGGCATGGGCATGGGCAATTCTGATTTTTTGTTTACTCGTACGATAGCCGTTAGGTATGGAAACGGAACTGACGTGTTTCGTATTCGTTGTGGTTGTTGATTTTTCAAACTTTGATACTCGTGATACACGTCGTATGGGTGGGTAATGGGTAATGGGTAATGAGTAATGGGTATTGGGTATTGGGTAGGACACTTTGTTTTTCGTACCTCGCTCGCGCATATTTCGCGTCACAAAAGCATGCTACGTAAATGACTAAACGTTGTGATAGACGAAAAGAAAAATTAAAGTAGCCTACTTGTAAATGGCGACGGTGTCGAATGGATGTAGTGTGCGTTAGGGTAGGGTGATTAATATACGAGTATGATGGTTGAACGTTGAAAAAATTTCAGGGTAAAGGCAACGTTTTGGATTTCTACAAGGAGAGGCTTCAGCAATATTACGATACGTACGTAGAAGAGATTAATTTCACGTCGATCGCCGATTTGGTACGTCGAAGAACCAATCTGTTAATTAAGAGACAAACTCACGGTCGAATTCAAGACTATTTGAAAGGATCGGCGATTGTGATGAAACCTCCGTTGACAGCCTTCACGGCGAATATATTCCAAGTGAGTATATGCTATGTGCTACGTGCTACGTGCTACGTGCTACGTAAATGGTCACCCGGTGGTCCGGTGGGTCGGTGGGTCGGTAGCTTAACGCCTACGCTACTCTACCTACTTTTTTCGCACACTACCCCCCGTACCCATAACGGCTGCCTAGACTAAGGACTGTTATTTGTTGTTTGTTTACAGACAGATTGCGGCATCGCGTCCACAGAGGGACGCGACGGAGAAATGTATTTCGTGGTCAGGCCATCGACCAGACAACGTCGTCTGGTTCCGATACCAGCGGTCGTTTATCGCGGAGGTTTTTTAGCTGGCTACGAACCGGGTCTAGATGCGACGGCGGTAACCTTGAGTCCGGAATCAATTATCAGCACAATTTTAGTACTGCCCGGTCAACAAGGACAGGTTGCACCCGGCGATGGTCTAGCACGATTAGAGCAACGCTTGTTGGAGTCGTCGTATAGAAGAGGAGCTTGGTCGCGCTTGCTCAGAAGTCTACTCTTCAGACATGGTTTGGAGGTACAACTTCCTCGTTTCTCGCACAAATCTGTCCTGAACTTGACGCTCGGTTTGCAAAAAATGGGACTGGGCGACATTTTTGCGCCGGATAGGGCCGACTTGAGAGGTATAAATGGTCTGCTCAACGAACTCCATCTGTCCGACATCGTTCAAGTAAACACGTTCAGCATGTGCGGCGAAGAAAATGTCGGCGCGCGTCATCACGTCGAAACGTTTCCAACGTCTGTTCCTCAACGCGCCCGTCGCCGCCGCCGCCGTCGTCGTCGTCGTGCCCATGCCGCCCATCCACGGCGTTCCAGTTCCGGTCATAATCGATGGTTGAAAGAGAAAAGTCGCGTTTTACCCATTGAGACGACGCCGATGCCATCGTCACAACATTTGCCGCTTAACTCGAGACCGAGACAAGCCAGATTACCAGACAATCCGCGATTACGATTTGATAGGCCATTTTTATATATTGTGCGACACAATCCGACCGGTATGATACTATTTGTTGGCAGATTCAATCCCAGATTACTACCGTAGTCGCCAGCCGCCAGCCGCCAGCCGCCAGCCGCCGCCACGCCAGCTGCTAGTAAAGCTACGTCAAACCCCCACCTACCTACTTACCTACCTACCTACTACAGCAGCTAACTTAGTAAAGCGACGACGTGACGTACGACGTTGTCGTCGCATCACGTTTACTCAATTCGCGTGGTATTTTTATTTTTAAGTAGAAAAACAATTCTAAGTCAAGATTTATTTATTAAGCGCTTGTGAGTCACCGCGTGGTGTGGCGTGGTGTGGCGTGGCGTGGCGCGGCGCGACAGTATTCTCCTTTCTAATCGCAATTAACATTCAACCAGCGGCACTGGTAGTCAACATTTTCGATTAGCACCGGCGTTACTGCATCGAAATTTCATAAGAAAGCTAATCTAAAAATTAATTACACGCGTGAGTCTAGTTGACGGCATTTTTTTGGTGGTTGGTTGAAACATCGGATTCCTCGCAAAATTTCCATAAAAAATCGCTAATTTGCAGATTTCGTTATCCTGCTAGTGCAGCTGTCTTTGAATTGAGCCATTGCGCCGCGACACGACTGAGCGTAATGCAGCGTGTTTTCTTTTGGGAAATCTCTCGCAGCCGCACAGTGCATCAATTACGATTACGATTACGATTACGAATGCGTACTCGTATGTCTACGTAATGAACCGTAACTGAATTTAGGCTACATATTCGTACAAATACAAATCATGCGTGACAGCGATAGCAATACACAAATATTCAACAAAACTTTTCAAGACATGGACATGAAATCATTCCAACGATCGGAATAGGGAAGAGGAGGAGGAAAGAGGAGGAGACCACCACTTGTACGGAGTAATCGTAATCGTATTTAAATACGCGTACAAACAGTGCAACACAATATGAAAACAAAGAAAAAATTAAAAACAAGCGGTTGATTTCCTTGGCCCGGACCTACCCACCGACCACCACTCTTTGACCACGTCAAAAATAACCAAAATACACGAAAAGAATCCAAGCAAGAGTTGAAAACGTACTTCGTACTCGTATGGCCACAGAAATTGAGAACAAAGTACAACCTTCCCACCTTCCCACCTTCCTACTCTAAGACAAAATCCACCACGCTCGGTTCCGAGCACCCAAACGAAACCACAACATGAACATACAGCCTATGCCCAGGTCGCCCAGATACTTCCCCGCCACAGATGGAGAGACGTTCATGGGTATATTCCTGTATACTCGTACGTAATACGTAGTACGTACGTTGTTCTCAATTTCTGTGGCCATACGAGTACGAAGTACGTTTTCAACTCTTGCTTGGATTCTTTTCGTGTAATTTGGTTATTTTTGACGAGGTCAAAGAGTGGTGGCCCCTCCTCTTCCCTATGCCGATCGTTGGAATGATTTCATGTCCATGTCTTGGAAAAGTTTTGTTGAATATTATTTCTGAAATCTTTACGTATTGCTATCGCTGTCACACATATCGAATCGAACAGACAGAGTCTCGTCCATGGCAGAAATCTCGCAGTGAAACACTGTGCACTCCACTCCCCGCTTCCACTAGCCACCAACCCCGACCCCGACCCCGACACCGACACCGATACCGACACCATAATCGTAGTCGTACACGCGTACACAGACACATCGCATACGTACTCCCTCGTATAATTAATGGTGTATTTTGTACGCGGGTTCGTTCTTGCATTTGCTATTAATTTAATAATTTAATTTTTAAACGCGTTATTCGTAGAGTACCCATACGTACATAGTCTACGATAATCGAGTACTTTTTTTTTTTTTTTTCCTATTTTCATACTTGACGAAACTTTTGCATTTATTATATAAAGTAAGAAAGTTGTGCAAGACTGCAGTTCATAACTATAACACGTACTACGTACTATGTACTACGTAGTACGTACTACGTATGGTAGATGATGTAATGTAAGATGGTTTTTTATTTTATACTTAATATGTATCATCGTGTGTCTTGTACATTTTATTATTATATTTCTTTTTTTGTTTCGGCTAGTGCATTGTGTAGCGATGAAGATCTAAATAGTAGCTACGTAGCTACGTAGGTAGCTAGGTACTAGATAGAGATAGAGCCGATACGATAGAGGTACCGGCAGACTGAATCAATTACACTGGACAATGTGAAAAGCATGCGTTTTTCTACTCTACTCCGATCTCTCCTCGTAAAAAAAACAAAATGAAATTCTGTACATAGAATTAGTGAAGTCGCTGGTCAGACGGAATGAAAAACAGACTGGTATTAACGTATGAGAAAAGTTACACCGCGAAACGTAACTAACTTCACGCTGGTGTCACGAAAAGAACGCTGGCATACGTTTACGGGTATGGGTTAGGGTTAGGGTTAGGGTTAGGGTACACGACACTACATTAGCGGCTAGTCGGCTATGTAGGTAGGTAAGTACGTATCAAGTAACACGAACGACCGATTGATGGATTTACCCGCTTTCTATCGTACCGAATATTTTATTAGAATTCATTACGTAGACGATAACAGCTTAATTATGGTAATGTATCTGCTATCTAATATCTATAATCTATACGGACTTTCTTAGTTCGACCAACAACTGCTAGCTTACGAAGAGCAAACCTTAAAATTACGCAATAATTTAAGCACGTCCTACCTGGGGCGAAATGCGCGCGAATTCAACGAAAACAAACGAATACAATTTTAACCGTTCGACGCCGATATTCAGCGGTAGTCGGTGGCCAAAGTAACCAGTGAACTAGCGACAACTGACGCCATGGGGTGGAATGGAATTCGGCGAAGAAACGATTTTAATCTTCGCCAATAGGTATAGCGTCTTCTAATCGTTTGATGAATTTAACTTTCAGTTCCGTACAATTGTCACCTTTTAATTGGTCCTGCACGAACCAACAATTCACTTCCATCTGAACCTATAACGCGTCGCATCGCATTGCATCGTATCATATTAAAGTTCGCTAAACTTGAAACAAGCGCGACAACTCGGTTCACTCACCATTTCGCAGGCTCCTCGTAATACTCCCACCATAACGTTGCTGTATTTCAACTGTAAACAATTATCCGGCAGTTCTACAAACTCCGTTAACGGATTAGTATCGAATAACAAAGAAAATTCGTCTCCGGCCGCGTTCCAATTGTTCACTTGCGGAAAAACACCGAGATAAGTGCGAAAAGCCAACTACGAATCGAATAACAATTTCAAATACTATCGAGTACTTAGTCAAAGATACTACGTACATTACATACGTGTCCAAGTGTATCATCCGCTGTCCAATTCGCCGTACATTAGCCCGCTAGTTGACAACTTTTTTTTTTTTTTTTTTTTTTTTGTGTGTTAAATATCACGAGTACACCGCAGTACCGTATGTTACGTGTATACTCGTATTTCGTTACAAACAACAATCAATTATGTCAGGCCAAAACATTGTACACACAAAAATTTCGGGAAAGCTGAGCTAACGTAGGATTAATCAGACATCTGATACGTAGATGCGCGCGTAACATTTAGCCGCGTACAGTAAAAATGCGTGTACTGTACTGTACGTACACAACTACACATACTGTATGTGATGTATGCGTGAATGACGATCGCCGCAATGCCTAAATGTATTTTCACGTGGTCTCGTTAGGTACCTGTATTTTTTCCGAAGTTTCCCGAAAATCGGAACATCTAGCTGAATTTGTGCGCGCCAAAAAATCTTCGATCAATCGTACTCCCATGTTATAACCGATGCGTTCCAGCTGTTTATTGACGTCATCGACGTTCTCGTAATCCTTCAATAGTCTAGTGACTAACGCACCGTAAGTCAGCGTGAACAATTCGGCATTCTTCGCAAATCATCAGAATAAAACAACGTATAACGTAATAACGAATATAACCACATAAAACGAAAAACAATTGAAAACTTACCACTTTCTTAGCATCCAACTTGGTCGTTGTTCGAGACATGATATAAATTTGTAAATTTCTTTGAACAAATCCGAAATTAACGACGTTCGAAGTACGCTAGCGGCTAGCTCGGTTGAATACGATTACAACGTTACTACTCGATCCACTATCATTAGTTCACTATCACTACTCCGGTGAACGTTAGCATCGCGTTCGACGGTTATGAACTCAAAAAATTCACAACGTCGCTTCAAGTTCAGCTCCAGTTGGTACTCTCGATTAAGAAACGAAATTGACGTTATAACGAGTACGCTAAAACAACTAACCTTCAGCCTCCCAACAGATTTTTTTTACGTAAAAAAAACTAATCGAAACTATAAAGTGACCAGCACCGGATACCACGCACACAACCACACACGAATATTACCATTAATTACTTATTATTATTAGTTATCTTGAATTGAAATGAACAAATGATATGTGGTAAGTGATAAAGAACGAAGAACGAAGAAAGTAACAAAAAAAAAAATTAAAAATAAGCCTGCTGCCACAGCCGCGTGTTATTTCAGTAAACTGAGCCAGGTGATAAAACTACGATATGTGACGTCATATAATGTTTGTTATTGTTATGTTTTTCGTTCATGTCTTTATTTACGTTACGAAAAGTACAATATTTCTTCGCAAATTATTACTTTATTCCTTCAAAATATAAAATAATAGTTATTTTGTTCTATTCTTCGTGTTTCTCAATTCGATTCTTTGAAGATTTTCCACCAGTATAAGTCAGATAAGTAACATTTTTTTAATCCTTTGTGTGACGAATGAGATACTTTGTGATTATATTTTTGTTTCACAGAGATTCCAAAATCTATTTAAACAAACTGCATTTCAAGAAGAAAACAAGATTTAATTAAATTACGTAAGTACTTGTTACATACGAATGCTATTATTGTTTAAATATCATTCGTATAACAATGTTCTGCAGCTGCATTTGTACTTATATCTATCATTTCAGGGCTGTTATGATACAGAGCATCGGTTAAAGTTCTTCTCTCGGCGTCTGTTGCAGTTATCTTTTCCTACGTTTTTCTTTTCCTATTTTTCACAGTGGGAAAATACTGTTGTTTTTCGATACGTTTATTAGGAGGTGATTTTTTGCAGAGTCCAACACCAGTCGGGATAATCGATTAATTGGTGATAATCGCTGATTGATTGATAATGAGATTAATGAGTGATTAGATGTGTTCAATTTATTTGTGTCATCTCATTTTTCTATTTTTCCATGCTAACTAATGAATTATATCGACAGAAATATTTTATTAAAATATTCTTGCTTAAACATTTCAATTATAGCTAATTAGCTATAGCTATATGTACTTTACTCTTTCATAATGTCGTTTATTGACATAAGTACATTGTACATTTATTACGAAAGAAATAGAAAGATGATGACGTCATATGACGTCACATATCGTACTTTTATCTGGCTCAGTTTACTGAAATAACACGCTGCTCTTATAAGTGGTTTTGCTTTGCGCAATTTACCGCGCATCATGATACCTAACAAAATATACTAACACAATCACACACATACGCATCCTCCTTCACGCTATATGAGCTACCTATAAATTTATAAAACCCCTTCTATTATAAGGCAAGGCAAACCAATAAACCATTAAAACAGAAACAGATGAGAACAAAAAGCGCGAAGCCCTAAGCCCGTAGTAGTTTTGAGTTGCATATTATTTAATATAATCTTTGGCGTCTCTGGCCCATGTCCTGATTCCTGAATTGAATGATATGAGCATATGACTTCGGGACCCTGACCCTCAAGTACAGACCGCAGTTATCGTTCGGTTTCCTCTATCCAACTGTCGATTCATTAAATTTATGTCCAGTTGAATTAATTGTATGTAGAATAACTCACATTATAATTATCACTAACACTAACTGCCAATCCGCCAGTTTACAAATATCGAATGTCGTACGAGGTGAAGCGGGTTCTCAATTTAAACTGAATTCTGCCTCAAATGCTTAATCGAGAAAATCCGAAGAAAAGAAGATCGACGAACTCGGGTAACGCGTGACAGAGAATTTGGTTCGTGAAGTGAGAACTAAGATACGGTTTAACCGCTGATCTAGTTCGATCTAACAAAAATATTTTCTTCAGCTATACTTTTTCGTAGTCTTATCCGCATTCCTGACAGTAAGATTTTCAACTTGGCAATCTTTGCTTTTTCGCGGTAGCAGATTGATAGGCGACCGCTGAAGGAATGGTGAAATCGCTCGTTTCA
>QBDW01026395.1:0-32945 GCA_003261595.1 Maconellicoccus hirsutus | reverse complement strand
TTGTAAAAGTTGTGAAAGTGGAAAGTTGTAAATTTGGGTGAGGTGTGAAAGTTGCAAAAGTTGTGTCAAGTGTAAAAGTTGCGAAAGTTGAAAGTTGTAAAGGTTGTGAAAGTTGAAAGTTGTAAAAGTTGGGTGAGGTGTAAAAGTTGCAAAAGTAGTGAAAGTTTTCAGGTGTAAAAGTTGTGGAAGTTGAACGTTGCAAATGTTGTGAAAGTTGAAGGTTGTAAATGTTGTGAAAGTTGAAAAAGTAGAAAGTTGCAAAACTTGTGTAATGTGTAAAAAGTAGCAAATGTTGTGAAAGTTGTCAGGTGTAAAAGTTGTGAAAGTTGAAAGTTGTAATAGTTGTGAAAGTTGAAAAAGTTGAAAGTTGAAAAAGTTGAAAGTTGAAAATGTTGAAAGTTGTAAAGGTTGCGTATAAAGTTGTGTTTGGTGTAAAAGTTTGCAAAATTGTCTTAATTAAAAGTTGTAAAAGTTGTGTAAAGTGTAAAAGTTGCAAAAGTTGTAATGGTTGCGTCTAGTGTGAAGGGTGTGAAAGTTGAATGTTGAGTTGTGAAAGTTCAAAGATGGTTGTAAAAGTTGTAAAAACTATAAAAGTTGAACAATATTTTAACAATAGGTAAACAATGGGGAAACAACAGTGGAACAGTTGAACAATTGATAACAATAAGTAGGCAATAGTTGAACGATAGGTAAACAAAAATCGAACAAGGTGAACATTAGTTGAACAATAGGCAAACAATATAGTTGGACAATGAGAGAACACTAGGTAAGCGATAGGCGAACAATAGTTGAACAAGATTGATAATAAACAATAGGTAAATAATAGTTGAGCAATGGTTGAACAATAGGTAAACAGTAGGCGAACAATAGTTAAACAATAGGTAAACAATAATAGGTGCTTCACATTTACGGAATTTCAGCTCGTCCATATATATATACACGTTTTTCATCCATTTACCTCCATTATTTCGAATCCTCAGACAGCGGATCGTTGCAACAATTCGAGTGGGTACTTTGTATCCAAGGGTAATCTTGAAATAGAAATTATACATTTAATTAAATAATGGAATAAAATTACTCGCAAACAGCATCATCCATTTACCTCCATTACTTCGAATCATCGGACAACGGATCGTTGCAACAATTCAAGTAGACACTTTTTATGCGCCAAGTAACATCAAGCTACAGCTACTATAATCTAAAATAAAATAAAAAATGCAAAAAGAAATCGATGCTTCTAATTTTTCATCCATTAATTGCATAAATAATAAAATAAAATTACTCGCCAACGGAATCGTCCATTTACCTCCATTATTTCGAATCCCCGGACAACGGATCGTTGCAACAATTCAAAGGAGATTCAAGTGGGTACTTTCTATCCAAGGGTAAATTAAATAATCTTCAATCTACTATAATCTAAAATAAAAAATGCAAAAAGAAATCGATGCTTCTAATTTTTCATCCATTAATTGCATAAATAATAAAATAAAATTACTCGCCAACGGAATCGTCCATTTACCTCCATTATTTCGAATCCCCGGACAACGGATCGTTGCAACAATTCAAAGGGGATTCAAGTGGGTACTTTCTATCCAAGGGTGATCTTCAAATAAAAATTGTACATGTAATTAAATAATCTCCAAATACACGAATCTAATCTCCATTCTTGATTATTCATCTGAAACAAAACGAGAGAATGTTGAAAACCACTTGCTCCTTCTTCTCCAATAGTAGTACATTCAATTTGATACAAACGAAGAGACATCGGTATCGGTACGTACATGCAAAAGCCTGTAGGTGCTCAATTCTTGATTATTCATCTGAAACAAAACGAAAATTTAATTTCAATTAATACTGAAAAAGCATAAATGATAAAGGAATAAGAATAATAAAACAATTTTGAGTGTGGAAGTGTTATCCTGCGAGCACGTACTCGTAATTCATCAACATACAGACTCAAAAATTTTCAAGAAAAAAATACTTTGTTAATAATTCTTCTTGGAGAACAAACGAAATCTTCGAGTGCGAGTACTCATTTAAAAATACGGAGCTACGCAAATCACTTCACCAGCAAAGTTCAAAGGGGAGTCATTTAAATCAATATTAATGAAAACTAATGCACAAACACATAATAAATTACTCACCAACTGAAGAATCTTTTGCCAGTCAATTTTTTTTCTTCGAGTGCGAGTACTCATTTAAAAATACGGAGCTACGCAAATCACTTTACCAGCAGCAGCTAAGTTCAAAGGGGAGTCATTAACACAAATGTAATTCCCTTGAATCATTGCTTCGCAGAACGTCCATCTGAAACAAAAACGAAAATTAAATCAATATTAATGAAAACTAATGCACAAATACATAATAAATTACTCACCAACTGAAGAATCTTTTGACAGTCAATTTTTTTTCTTCGAGTGCGAGTACTCATTTAAAAATACGGAGCTACGCAAATCACTTTACCAGCAGCAGCTAAGTTCAAAGGGGAGTCATTAACACAAATGTAATTCCCTTGAATCATTGCTTCGCAGAACGTCCATCTGAAACAAAAACGAAAATTAAATCAATATTAATGAAAACTAATGCACAAATACATAATAAATTACTCACCAACTGAAGAATCTTTTGCCAGTCAATTTTTTTTCTTCTCGAATCACAAACGAAAACTTCCCGCCGAGTACTTATTTAAAAATACGAAGCCATGCAAGTAACTTCACCAGCAAGAGCTATGTTCAAGGGGGACAGATTATTCAAATATACTTAAGTCAGCATAATGAAATTTATGAAATTTATTACTAGACAACAGAATCATGCCTCCACCTGTATCGAATTCTCTAAAATACACTGAAAATCTGAAAATCAAAAACTATCTTAGTGAAAGTTGAACAAATTGGCAACAAAATGTACTGTATATGCAAATCTACTTACCCAGTCAACATATTGAAATTTCTTCATTAAAAGCTGCGATTATACTGTGTAATAACGCGCAGCAACACATATCACCAATTAATATTAATAAAAATATTGAAACGAATTATTTAACTTAATGTACATACTTACTCTATCGTCATAACGAAATTTACTTTATTCCAGAGATAATACAGCCAAAAAAATTCTTCCACTTCAACAACTTGCAGCAACCGCGTTCAAGGAGAATATGAGCGCCTAACTCTTGATCACTGCTTCAACAGGCACCAGCGATCATCTAAAACAAAACGAAAAAAATATGCAAATTCGATAAAATCAAACGCGATAGGGTCTAAATCCATTAACCACGTAAAAAATTTTGTAAACACTCGACATCAAAGCAAAACAAATTTTAATTAATGTACATACTTACTCGAATCATAATAAAAATTTCATGGTAAGCCTAGTTAAGATACATGTATAAAAACAAATGAGGGAAGGAACATGACATAGTGAACGTTTAACGATAACTGACACATCTACTGCCAAAACACCAAAACAGAAATGAAAATCCAAACGAAGGGAGGAAGTGAACGCGTAACGATAACTGACACAGCTGACTGCCAAAAAAGAAATGGAAATCCAAAAGAAGGGAGGAGAGAAATTTCCAAAAACGATCAAAACAACCGTTTACAAAAGCAGCTGGTAAAAGTAAAATTCCCAGCAGCTCGCCAAAGAAGGGAGACGGGAAATTTCCAAAACCATCAAAACAAGTAAACAACCTTTTACAAAAAGCAGCAGGTAAAAATAAAATTCCCAGCTCGCCTAACAATGGAGAAGGGAAATTTCCAAAAACAAGTAAACAACCGTTTACAATGCAAAAGCAGCTGGTAAAAATAAAATTCCCAGCTCGCCTATCCTTTACATCCATCCTTCGTATACCTGCGAGGTTGTTTACATCCTTGTCCGAAAAGGACAAACAAAAATACCCAAAGTTTGTAAACAACCTCATCGGCCAATCCGAAGCGAGAATAGGAGGAGCACCGTGGAGAGAGAGGGTAGCCCGAAAAACTATATATAGAGGTGCACGGGCCATTTTCGAGTTGTACCGCATAGCGGAAACCCTGGTCTGGAAGTCAGACGTAGCGACTGAGATTGTTGCATCGTCAGAATCACCGCCGTTCCGTTGAACGCTCAGCGCTGAGTCGCAAGGACCCGGTTGGACGTCTGAGAGGTGAGGACGGCGATGTGGCCTTCGACGTTATGCGCGTCGGGCCTAAGGACTGGGGGGACAAAACCCCTGCCAGCGGCGTAACGTCATTCATTCTTCAAAAGCTCTGCAGTGCCGTTGCACGCTCCGGCGCAGGGCCGCAAGGCTGCGGTAAGTTCGGGTGAGGGTAAGGGCTTTTAGGGGTGGATGTCGTTCGTGCGCAGCACATGTGGTGGCGTCCAGGACGGGTATTGGGGAGTGTGAGGTTTGAGGTGTGTGAAGTTTGAGGTGTATGAGGTCTAAGGTGTACGAGGCTCGAGGTGTGCGAGGTTTGAGGTGTGCGTATGAGTTCAAGTGAGTGTGTTTAAGTATTGGTGGGTTTTTGGGGAATAGGAAACGTGGCCACGTAGGTAAGAGGGAGGCAGTCGCGAGGTTGGGAGCGGTTTAATGGGTTTTTAGTGGGTATTTGAGAATGGGAAATGTGGGTAATATAGGGAGTCGCGAAGTTGGGGGCGTTTTAATGGGAATGATTATATTATATGTTAAGTTAATTCTAAGTTATAGTATAAGGTTTATAGGCAAAAGGAATATCCCGGCCCTTTGAATAATTTTAAAGCTTGCGTGTGTAGTTTTTGTGTTTTGTTTTGTGTTGTTTTGTTTTTGTGCATGGCATGTTTAACTTGACCACTAACCATTAACCACTAATCACTAATCAGTACATTTAACAGTAGGTAGGCTTACATTAGTTACTATTTACCTAGGTAGGTAGTTACGGGGTTTTTCAAGGAACCCTTTCTACGTGACAAGTGACCCTTGTCAACAAGAAAGGGTTTCTTTTTCCCCACCAACACTTCAATCAAACAGACGCGCAATGACAGATATGTGCCTATTATCTGTCAACGCATCGTCTGGTTGTACATTAAATCAAGGATAACTTGCATTGTCCAACATACCAATTGGTTTACCCAGATGTTCTCAAAGTATGATAATTAATTTGTTTTGTTAAATTGAACAATGGTAATGAAGTGCCATGTTCCACGTCTAGGACACTTCAGAGTATTTTAGACCGTGTAGTTTGTATCCATGTTGATTTAGTTATTAGTTATTAAATGGATCCTCCGAGCACAATTTGTATTTCTTCAGATAAGAACGAGCCCAACTTAAATACCAAATTAATCGTACTTAAGATAAAGTTATCTGCAGAATTCTAAATCTTGGTAATTTAGGATTTGAAGCATTTTCATGAAAAAGAAAAATTGTCAATGCAATAAACAAAAGTACTTCAGCAGTTAAGCTGTGTATGTAGCTATGTACTTGCGATAAGTATATGAAAAGAAAACGTTTATTACACAATTATATGGTACATATGACACTTTGAATCAATGGTGCCTAAATAAAAGCACAAATCTTTCATCAGAACCTCCATTTAATCCAGCAATGATCTCTAGAAATGACCTACTGAGGTTTTAAGGAAATATTTTACTTTTCTAGTTTTACATCCCTTGAACTGCAACCCAGACCAGAGGTATGGGAAAAGACTCAGTTGGAATAAAGTGATTACAATATAGACGTGAGAAAAAAGAGGTTAAGAAAACAAATGAAAGAGAATATTGATAATTTTAGACTATTTCTGAGATGGTGGTTTAGTGGGCATTTCATGTGAAGTGCTTTGTTGACATATTTCCTGATAGGTATCAACGGCTTCATCACTTCCCTGAATCGCCCATGATTGCAATTCCACAGCTAAAAATTTCAAACTCATCACCGCACCGCTGATCAAAAAAATCCCAAACGACACGAAACAAAAACTCCATTGCAGTCGACTCTGGAATCGTAAAGACCCGATGTGAAATTGTCCAACGACGAAGTTCACCTGTGATAACTCACGTGGGATGTAACAATGAATCCAACAGCCATAGGAGTCAATATGCTAGCAACAGTGAAACAAGAAGTCGCCATTGCGGACATAAATGCGGCATAATTTGGCGCCAAATCCAACACCACGACTCTGTAAAGTCATATATTAATCAAATTTAAGAATATCATAGACTCAAAACTAAACTCACTGGTCCTCTAGAACTGTAAACGAGATGAAAAATTGAAATAACGACATGCACACCACAGACACGATGAAATTCGGCCAAAAAGCCGCCACGAGGAAGGTAAGTGCCCCAAAGAACAATCCAATACAGCAGAACAGTTTATGTACCTATCACGAATAGAATAATGCGTAACTATAAACTAATTTTGATTCGGTTTGCCAAAACATTCAAAAATGCAAGAGCTTACATTGGCCAATGAGAGTATTTTATTGGATTTCAAATAATCAAAGACCCAACCTCCGGGGATCATTGCCAGCACACCACACACTTGAGGAATGGTCGATATATAACCAATCTTTTTGATATCGATTTTATTGGTATCTGCAAAGGATATCCCATTTCAAGAGCAGCTCAGCAGCATTGCTTTTGAAGGAACATACCTTTGATGTATTGCGGAAAATACATCATAGTAAAGATGAATCCAACTCCAGTGGTGAATTTGCTCAAACAAACAATCCAAAAGGGAACACAAGTGAATATGTCCTTCCAGGGATAAACCAATGTCTTATTACTCGCAGCAACATCGCCAAGCTGTTCTTTGATAAAATCACGTTCCGCTTCGGTTATGTACTTATCGTCATCGGGGTCATTTTTCACAACCAAGTACCAAAGAAAAGCCCACACAAGGGCCACCACACCTGCGGAGTTGATCGATGGATCAAAATTCGAGAAAAATTTCCGGGCACTTACCAGTGGCATGGAATAACTTGGCCCATCCCCATTCGTACAATATCCACCCTGAGAAAATAAACGATGCAATGAGGCCCGCATTTACTCCAATCATGGTGATTGAGATTATTTTGGCTCTTTCATTTGGCGGAGCCCATCTGGCCCAGATTTGCGATACACTAGCATATGCTACTGCCTTGAACCAAAGACGCACTACATCAGAACTTGATAGGTTACCTACCTTGAGTCGGGACTTACCTCGCAACTCCCAGTTAACGCGTTACCAATCACAAACAAGTAAAAATTCACATATAAGAGATACGGCGAGCAAAACGTAGCTCCTGCTGCGAAGATGATCATCAACAAATATAACGTACTTCCTCCTACCTTGCTCGCAAATGCTGCACCTGCTGGACCAAACAGACGACCATAAGATAGGGAACTAATCACAAGAGCTCTCTCAACAGAACTCCAATTATATTCTGTTCTCTGGAACCAACACAATGAAATTGGATAAGCGCGGTTTGAAAAGGGATCAAAAGCTGGAGCTCGAGTCTCCATACGTACCATCTCCGAGGTTCCATTCGGGTGAAGGAATTCCTTAGGTGATGTCATTGCAACCACTGCCATTCCTACATTTGTATGTATCGCGAAAAATATCAAATATCCAACAAATACCATCGCAACGATGATATATCGTTTTGACACATTCCACTTGATCAATTTCATAATTATTTCAGAGAAATATTTGGCGCGAAACAAGATTCTTGACTGGTTTGGAGCACACTGGCGTCGACATCATTAACGACTTCGTAAGCGCTGTGGACTGTGTGCTGAACTCAATGTCAACGAGATAAAAAAAAGACTCGCGAATCAGTGCGATCGTGTAGTGAATCTTGAAAATTGTTTCTGTATGGTATTTCATAAGTTGTCTGTACAAGAACACTTCGAATGGAGTTATCATCACATTCATCATTTTTTACCTAATGATCCACTCGATCTTTACATTTTTGTCCTTACAGTATCTTGGTTGAAATATATCTTCATGAAAATTGAACTAGTTACTTAGTTTTGTAAATTTTTTTTAAAGTTTTGTAAAAGTTGTAAAAGAAAAATTGTCTAGTATCACTGATGTTGATACGCGAAAATAAATTCAAAATGCCCTCCCAAAAAACAGTCAGGTACATGACCGATTTTTCAACTTTCAAGCAATTTTTTATACAATATAATTTTTAAATTAATTTTAAATTAAAACGCCTAACGAAAATTAAAAAAACAAATTCAAGGTAAAGATAAGAGACTGGTTAGCTTTGCCATTGAAATAGAAAAACATTCACCGACTTCAAAATGGAGGAAGGGAGGGAAAAGAGAGAAGGGGTGGTTGGTGTGAGGGAGAAAGGTTGGGATGTTGGAAGGGATGGGTGGGAAGGGGCTCGAAGGGTGATTGGGGGATATATGGGAAGGGGCAGGGAGGGGTCAAAGGGAATGGGTGGTTGGGGTGTATGAGGCTGGTAGAGAAGGAGTGGCTGGGGTAAGGGGGTAGTGAGAGGGTGGAAGAAGGGATGGTGGGAAGGAAGGAAATGGGCAGGGAGGGGTTGAAGGGATAGGATGGTTGGCATGGACGGGCGAGGAAAGGGGTTGGAAGATAAATAGGAGGAAGGGAAGGAACGATTGGGGCGTGGGGGAAGTGGAAGGTTGGGGATGAGATGGGAGAGAAGGCGGGGAGATACAAGGAGGGGATGAAGGGAAGGGGTGGTTGCGGCTGGAGGTGGGGAGGTTGGGAGGGAAAGGCTTGGAGGAAATACCGAATTCCTTTCACTTGAAATCCATCAACACCTTAAAATCACAGAAAACAAAAAAAAAAGATGGTTAATTAAAAACTAATTAAGACTTGAGAAAATTCAAACATCACACAGTGAATGCCAAACTGCAACAGTACCATGCACGTCTGGATTAATACTTTAAGGTTCTGCCTGCAGAAACTGATGACGGTCTTGAACCTAGAGCGGAAAATTTACTGAATCGTTCTAGTGAACTCACCTTATTACGTACAAACATCTCACAATGGTTATATCGTTATCTTGAATTATAAAAATATCGACGCAGACATCGAGGTAATCTACAAAAAGTACTTCAAGACAGTAAAACATTCCAATTTAGTTTCATTTCACATTTCGACGAACAACATCGCGATTAACTATGCGATTCGATTTTCTCCCTCGGAGAATTCCCAAGCGATACATCATAGTCTTGATGGTATTCTTGGGCTACGTGAATTTCTATTATTTACATACCAATCTCGGAATGGCTGTGGTACACATGACGTCATCGAAAAAAATCCATCATCGAAATGGCACAACGCTGTTGGTAAGTACTGTTCACAACATCTAGAGTATTATCGTAGCGCTCCAATGTGATCGAAGTAAATCCAGATGAAACCGGAATATTCGTGGAGTTCTATCCAAAAAGCCATGGTAATTAGCTCTTTTGCTTATGGACGTTTCTTCGGACCTGTCGGGGCAGTATTTGCAGGTCAAGTGGGAGGTGCCACTTTATATGGCATTGGAATCCTCGGATCAGCAGTAATGACATTCTGTATGCCATTCTTTTTGAGTTTCAGTTTCTATTTGTTTGTTTTGGGAAGCGCCCTATCTGGATTATTTGAGGTAATGCTTAAAAGTTATAAGGGCTGAATTCCTGTTCGGTTTGTTTATATGGATTTTGTTCCTATCAGTCAATAGCTTATGCGAGCGTTTCTCAAATTTGGTCACGATGGGCTCCGCCAAACGAACGCGCCAAGATAATCTCTTTCGGAGGTATTGGTACATTTGGAGGGTCCGTGGTATCATTCATAGTGTCTGGCTGGATCTTGCATGAATGGGGTTGGGAAGTGTTGTTTCACGCAAGTGGTAGGCAGATGCGCTACCAAGCTCAAGCCTTTCACATTACATGCGTTATTTTTCAGGAATCACCATGTTCATATGGTTTTGTACGTGGCGTTATGTGGTGAGAAATGACCCTTCGGAAGATGACCGTATAACGGAAGCTGAGAGAGCTTACATCCAGGACAGAATCAATAATAAAGTGCAAACTAAGAAATTAGTATATCCTTGGAAAGACATTAGCACCTGTGTCCCTTTTTGGCTAGGTTGCCTATGCAAGTTTGGTATGGGTGCTGGGTACACGTTTACGATGATGCATCTCCCACAATACATCAAAGGTGAGCCGTTTACTCGACCGATTCGACGAAGGAACCAAACTCCTCTCACGACTTTTACCATAACAGCTGATGAATGTTTTCTCTTGGATGTGACTCATTTTGCTCTGATTACAGATATCAATGATGTTGATATAAAGAAAGTGGGATATATTTCTTTGATCCCTCAAATATGTTCGTTGATTTCCATGCCCCTGGGAGGATATGTTTTCGATTACATCAGATCCAATAGATTACTCTCTCTAACAAATGTAAGTGAATCTGAGGAGAGTAAAATATAGATTGGAGCGCTGCACAATGACGTATTTCCAGGTACATAAACTATTCGTCTGTATTGGTTTACTTTTCGGCACGTTGGCATTTTTGGGAGCTGGGCTATGGTCAAATTTTGTCATTGGAATTCTTTGTATGTGCACGTTCCAGTTCTTCGGCAGCTGCACTGTGCTGGATATAAAGTAAGTTTTACCAGCACGTGGTGATAAGGCTCGTTGAACGCAATTATCCAAAATATATGTTTGCAGAGTCTTAGTACTTGATTTAGCTCCTCGGTACGCAGCTTTTATGAACTCCGTAGCTACCTCGTTCTACACATTATCCAGTATCTTGACTCCTATGGCTGTAGGGTTAATTGTGACGTCCCACGTGAGTAACGAGTTCAACCATTCATAATACATAAAGTAAACGATCCACATATTACAGAGCCAATTCCAATGGAGGATCTGTTTCATGATATTAGGAATTACATATCCCGGGATCGCTTTGATGTTCTTTATATTTGGCTCGGCTGAATTACAAAGCTGGGCTAATTATTCCCCTGATGACGATGCTTCTGTAGAGGGAGAATCTTCTGGCAAAAAATGCGAATATTAAATTATACAATTTTCTGTGACCGTGAAAATCCAACCAGTGATTTTCCCACCGGTGAAGTAATTCGTATGTAGCGCAGGAGTGTCTTCGCCCACGTATTAAAGCCATTATTAAAACATTATCATTGTGTAATCAGTCACGCACGTTGATGGCGCCCTTTAATCTAAACTTGACCGTTTACTAGTGTAATCGTAATCTCCGTAGAAATAACAGTGCCTGAATAATTAATCGCGACGTTTTCGTACCAACTTTATTATTCGTTGTAATTTAAAGATCTGCGCATAAATCAATAAAATTACTCCATGGTACTTTTAATTAAAATATTCCGTTAGAATTGCACAGTAAGTGGTAATTTCTCAGTAAGTGCGCTCGTAGTGAACGAAATGTACGAATTAACAACCAAGTACAATATACCAAAACGCTATGTCATCGTAGCGATGGTATTTTTGGGCTACGGGAATATTTTTTACTTGCATACTAACATGGCCATGGCTGTGGTTGAGATGACATCTCCGAAAAACTTCTCAGATACCAATGGAAACGTGTATTTGGTAAGTAGCATTGAAATTGCGAATATATTGTACTTTGGAACTTCCTGTGCTCCCCTCAGGAGCCGGAGTTCAACTGGAATTCCAAGCAGAAAGGAGTTGTGTTGAGTACCTTCTCATATGGTCGTTTACTGGGCCCTATTGGAGGTATTCTGGCTGGGCGTGTCGGTGGAGGCACATTATTTGGGATTTCTATTTTGGTCACAGCTGTGGTAACCTTGATGACTCCATATTTACTGTACAACAGCTTCAGTTCATTTGTTATCACCAATATAATTCTGGGTGTATTTGAGGTAATATCCAAACTTCAATCATCACGAATCTTCGAGTACGCGAGGATCTCCAAAATCTGCCCAAGTCATCCATAGATATTGTACAGGCTTTCCAGTACGCGAGCATTTCACAACTCTGGTCCAGATGGGCTCCTCCGGATGAACGCTCAAAATTCGTCTCCTTCAGCATAATTGGTCTATACATAGGTAACATCGTAGCTTTCCTTGTGGCTGGATGGATGCTGACTAAATGGTCATGGCCTTGGCTTTTCTACGCCAGCGGTGAGAATTTCTGAAACTTCTCCATAAAACATAGTCTCCATTGCATCCATTAAGACCAATTGGTGATTTAGGAGGTGTCACCTTGATGTGGTATGGAATCTGGGTATGGGTGGTAAGGAATGATCCTGCAGAAGATAAGCATATCTCCGAAGCTGAGCGATCCCACATAAAAACCAGTCTGAATAACATTTCGGTTGATGAAAAGGTACATCTGCGTTATTTTTCCATGTTCTCTCAAATTATCAGAGGTTGTCTGCCATAGCTTGTCTATCCGCTGAAAGATATAATGGCCTGTATGCCCTTCTGGGCAGGATGCTTGGCTAAATTTTCATTCGGTTGTGGGATCACCTTCACTACCTTATACTTGCCTCAATACATCAGAGGTTGGTGGTCTGTCTTCCGAAAATGTATCCTTCACCATATTAAATTGGGACTTTTTCCATGGTGAAGACACCAATGACATCGACATCAAGAGGATTGGGTATTTATCAACTATACCACAGATGTGCTCCATAATCTCGATGCCTTTGTGCGGATACATATCTGACTACATCAGGTCAAGGAGGATCTTATCAGTGACTAATGTTCGTATCTAGTGTCGCCTGATGACCATTAGAAGATGGATATACTAAATGATAGTCACTGATGTTTCAGTTACACAAACTTAACATGAGCCTTGGACTTTTCACAGCTTTTGTGGTTTTTGTGGTCGCTGGACAGTGGTCGAGTTTTGTAGTTAGCATGGTTTGCATATCGGTATTTCAGTTTTTCAGTTCCTTTGTTACGGTTGGAGTCCAGTGAGTATTTCCCCGGAGCACATACTTCTGCATGATGGATAAAATGGGGACCCCTGACTAAGGAGAAAGTTTTGAATCCATGCTCTATAAGGTTGAAGTGACATCCAACTCCTATAGGGAGTAAATTCATACTGAGCCTATAAGGTCAGGTTTTCAGGGGAGGTAAACATAAAAAGGAGGGAGCAACCGCCTTCAGGTATAAAACAGACACTAGAAGGGCAACAAAAAACCCAAATAATAGAAATAGAGAACCCCAGAAAACCCCAGATGAATACGTGATGCCAATAAAAATGGCCATAGAAAATGTGTTGAAGGTTTGAACACAATTATAAGATTCATTGCTTTGTTTGTAAAAGGACAAGATGCGTTTGGCCTTACAATGTTTTCTCTTTTTCTCGCCTCCTTGGCAATCTCCTACCTTTCCCAACACGTCTAACCGCCATGGAGACCCCCTCCTCAAAGTCAACACAAAAAATTAGCTCACCTCAAATTTTGTATGCAAAATTCAACGTTTCAGGGTCCTAGTTCTCGATCTGGCGCCGAAATACGCCGCGTTCTTGAATTCTGTCGCCAACGTGCTATTTACCGCATCTGGAATCGTGACTCCAGCACTAGTCGGATTCGTTGTGACTACTCATGCAAGTCTTATTTGATCTGAAAACTAAAAACCATCATTATATAAAAATAATTCAACCCTCATTCTGGAATTTTGCAGAGTCGAGAACAATGGAATATTTGTTTCGCGATGTTCGGCGCCATTAATTTAATAGTGGGATTGAACTACCTTTATTATGGCTCTGGGGAACTCCAGCCATGGGCAAATTACTCCGAAGACAAAAAAAGGAATGAAAATTAAATCTCAATACTTAAACTATTTTCTCAGCTTATTTTTATCGATGAGAAAATTAAATCATTATATAATTGCAAATCCTATTGTGCTATTGAGATAAATATATAATCCGGCGAAAACAATTATGTTTTCACGCACGAATTCGACTGCATCGCTTAATTACACGTAAGCCAAATGTTTAATCCGCCAGCGCGCTTATCTCATGGTCATAAACCATAATTTCGAGGGCACTCGACGACGAAACATGAAAACTCGATGTGTATTCAGTGTGTGCTATGTGGCTCCGTTTGCAGCTGAATAAACGTCAATGGAGAAGTCAAAATATACGTGGAGAATTCCAAAAAGATTTTTGGTGGTTTTTTTAATATTTGTGGGCTATGTGAATATCTTCTGTTTACATACTAATTTGGGAATGGCTGTTGTGGAGATGACCACTTTGAAGAATATCTCTTATTCAGATGGCTCAACAGAATCAGTAAGTGATATCGATAAGGTCGGGTCATATTTTATATCTGCTTCAAATTTACACTCAATAGAAAGCAGATTTCAACTGGAGCTCTAAAGAGAAAAGCATCATACTGAGTACATTTTCATACGGACGTTTATTCAGCCCAATCGGAGGCCTCCTAGCGGGTAAATTCGGTGGAAGTACGATCTTCGGTATTGGTATTTTGGTCACAGCTTTGGTAACCTTTTTCAGCCCAATTTTTCTATACACCCATTTCTACGTATTTGTCGGAACCAATATAATTTTGGGAGCCTTCGAAGTACGTATATTTATCATCGTACAAACCATCAGCAATGAATAGCTAATTGATAAAAAAAGGTGGAACTCTATCAGAGTAAAATTTCATAGGCCTTTTCTTACGCGAGCGTCACTCAACTCATTTCACGCTGGGCTCCTCCTAATGAGCGCTCGAAGTTTGTGTCGTTTAGCATCACCGGGATGTATTTCGGATCCGTTGTGTCGTTCATGATTTCTGGATCGATTCTCAAGGTGTGGGGATGGGAGAGGTTATTTTATAGTAGTGGTAAGTCGAGGAATCGATGAGGTGAAGAACTATTATGGTATAATTGGCACATTACAGGGACTATATCTTTTATATGGTTCTGGATTTGGTTTTTCATCGTGAAAAATGATCCTTCAGAGGACAAGTGCATAAGTGAAGAAGAACGAAGGTATATCGAAGAAAAGATTAACTGCACTTATGCCCAAGAAAAAGTAAGTCAATGAGATCCTTTGCAAGTACCATTATTATTAAAACGAAGCCACCATTTTGAAGTTAGTATATCCTTGGAAGCATATAATGATGTGTATGCCGTTCTGGGTCGCTTGCTGGTCTAAATTTTCATTGGGATGTGGATACACTTTCACTTCTATTTATTTACCACAATATATCCGAGGTAAGCCGCCATGAAAAATTCACCAAGAGCAACACAAACCAAACATGGAGGTTGTTTTCAGATACCAAAGACATAGACATCAAGCAAATCGGGTATATTTCCACAATCCCACAAATTTGCGCCATAATTTCCACTCCCCTTAATGGTTTCCTGAGCGATTACCTGAGATCCAATAATATCCTATCGGTCACCAACGTCAGTAACTTCTTCAGCAATGTTTCCATCTCAGCCACCAAACTAAAAAGCTCATTTTAGGTTCACAGATTATACACTAGCATTGGTCTGTTCACCGGAGCCATCGTCTACGTGGTGGTAGCACTTGTACCGGACTTCACGGTGGAGATGGTGGCTATCTCTATGTTCCAGTTCTTCAGCACATTCGCCATGATCGACTTCTTGTAAGCATTAGCTTCTTTTCTGCATTCATGCAGAGTCCACGAATACATCCGATGATCTTCTAGGGTCCTTTGTCTGGACTTGGCACCGAAATACGCCTCATTTCTCAACTCCATAGCGAATATTTTCTTCACAAGCTCTGGTATAATTACTCCCTTCTTGGTGGGGTTCGTTGTCACATCACATGTAAGTGCTAAATTGCTTCTCCTCCAAGGTGCAAATTCTTTATTTCACGTTTTACAGAGCGCCTTCCAATGGAATATCTGTTTTGTTACTCTAAGCAGCGTGTACTTCATCGTGGCGTTAATCTACTTGAAATTTTGTTCGGGGGAGCAACGCTCGTGGGCGAATTACAATCCTGCAGTGGAACAGAAACAATCTCTTGAAGGCCCTGTGTGACCTCCCAAACGAAAGAACAATAAAAATTTCAAAACAGCGATACCTTTTATCCTTTCTATTGTGTTTTCTGACAAAAAGTAACCTGAAGAATTCGTGGGTAATTGAAGCACTTAAACATCTGATTTATCAGTTTTTATAACTTTACAACATTAACTGAATTTGGAATGGTTAAATTCCCATTAAATGTGCACAGCTGATAACATGTAATGCTCTATCGCATCTGCAGATAAAACTAATCTCAAAAAGTATACCTCAACAAAGAGCCAAAAATTTTAATTAAATAGCCATATCTCCCAATTAAAATTTAATTCAGCGCTATCATCGAGTGCTCCGTCAAACGAGAGATTTCCCAGTAAACTTCTATCACTTTAGTACGCAGGTAGTTGAAAAAACAAACATGAAATTATTACAGTGTAAGATGCCAAAAAGATACGTGATCGGATTAATGATATTAATCGGATACATTAATAATCTCTATTTACATACAAATTTGAGCATGGTCGTGGTAGATGTAACCACTGTGAAAAACATTACTCTTCAAAACGGCACCATCAAGCAAGTAAGTGGCCTCTTTATATCACGAATTGATAATTCGTAATAACTCTTCATTAAGTTCTCATTACTGCGTTGCTGTTTAGAGAGCAGAGTATGACTGGAGTTCTGCAGAAAAAGGACTCATATTGAGCAGCTTAGGATACGGAAGGATGTTCAGTCCGATAGGAGGTTTACTAGCTGGGAGATTCGGAGGAGGTACGATATACGGTGTTGGAATCCTGGTATCAGGACTGTTAACCGTGTTAATTCCCTTTTTTCTCCACATTCATTTATATGCCTTTATTATCGCTAACATCATTCACGGAATTTGTGAGGTGCACCGTCTTTTCGCCAGACTGATCAAGTGTACCATGTTGATATCGCCAGAATATCCTTTTCTAGGCATGCACTTATGCCAGCATAACTCATATTTATTCGCGGTGGACTCCGGCCAATGAGCGGACTAGATTTGTTGCATTTGGATGCATTGGTGTGTACTTAGGATGCGTAGTATCCTTCGTCGTTGCTGGTTGGATATTGAGCACGTACAGATGGGAAGTGCTGTATTATTTCAGCGGTAAGTGGGATATGTGGTGCAATGGATGATGACCCATTTACTAGAAATGATCTCCAGGAACGGTGGCTTTCATATGGTATTCCATTTGGATATTTGTTGTCAAGAACGATCCATCAGAAGATAGCAATATTAGCGAAATGGAATTACAGTATATTTGTGATAACATCAATAACGATGATAGGGAAAAGGTGCTAATTATGGATGTATCTCGATATCTGTAATCATACTTTTTAAACTGAATGTTTCATTAGCTGGTATATCCTTGGAAACATATGCTCAAATGTATACCTTTCTGGGCTGGTTGCCTAGCCAAATTTGCAACCGGATGCGGATACGTATTCACTATAGCGAATCTACCGCAATACATCAACGGTACAATTTCATCAATCTCCTTAATCAACAGAGTGACTTGCATCCTACATTGTGATTTTAGATTCGAGTGAAATGGATATCAGAGGAATCGGTTATATTTCCGCAATCCCACATATATCCGCTGTGATAGCACTGATTCTCGTTGGTTTCCTCAGCGATTACATAAGATCACATGAAATTTTATCAGTCACCAATGTACGTACATAACATTTAAGGCTTTCGTGATTGCAGCTGTTAGTGCAATGAAACATTTCTATAGATCCACAAGCTATTCACATGCTCCGGATTATTAATGGGCTCTCTTACTTTCGTGGTAATCGTTACATGCCCCAATTTCTACATCGATATCATGGCCATATCAGTGCTTTCGTTCTGCGGCACCATCGCAATGATCGACCTCATGTAGGTATCTCCCGCTTGCGGAGATCCTTCTGAGCTTGATCGTCGAATTTTATCATTCCAGAGTCCTTTTACTCGACTTGGCCCCGAAATACGCCGCTTTTCTGCATGGCATGATCAATATATTCTTCAGCAGCACCAGCGTGATTATACCAACATTGGTGGGCTTCGTTGTGACCTCTCATGTAAGTCTAGATTCAGTGTTGGCTCCATCTACAATAACTTCTTTCTTATTCTAACCGAGTATTCTGTTCGCAGAGTCTATTCCAATGGAACATCTGTTTCTTCATTCTCAGCAGCGTGTATCTATGCGCCGGACTCGTCTTCTTGAAATTCGGATCAGGTGAACAATGCTCCTGGGCTAATTACAACCCGAATAAAGACTCAGTATAGCGTTTCACATGTAGATTATTTTTTAGGAAAATAAATGAATTAAAATGAAATTAATATGAAACTTATTTCTGAAACCTAGAAAGTAGTTTTTTGTCAGATTGTCAAAATACCTAATTAGGAGCCAATCCAAGGTATTATGGCGAATTAAGATATAGGGGTTTGAGGGAGACTAAAGTTCCAACGGTGGTTTGAGTGTGAATGACTTTGGATCGAAGAGGAGGACTAAAGAAAAGACAGAAAAATATGAAAATCATTAGATCAAAAGAAATCACCAAGGCAACATACTTAGGGGAGAAGAACGCTGTACTTTTATCATTACTTGACCTTGAAAAATTATCTGCCTTGTCATCACTAGCCACGTATACAAACATTGAATGGGTAGTTCCATCACAAACACAAAGTACGCGCTCCTTTACTGCTTGGGAGGTTCCTCAGGAGATGTGCTCTCTTCGACATCTACATTACAACTGCCTGAATTTGCGTTCTACTGCTTCAAGGTAAACGAGAGCCTTCCTCCTCAGCATAACGTCGAATACCAACCATGCCCTCGAGGTGTCCGCCTCTTCTGTGTAGGCGTGGCCAGCCTTTAATGAGGTAGCTCTGACCTATCATGAAGTGTTACCTTTTCAAGAAATTCACATCCAAGACTCGTCTCGAACTGAGCTTAATGTTCTTTTCTGAAAAGCCTTTGGAATTCCCACCGCGTATGAGTGTTTTTCATCTTAGACACATGAATGAATAAATTTCATACACCAAAGACGTGTATATTCTGGTCTTATAATCAGCTTATGAAATTCCATGACGTCACTCGAGATAAAATTAATCTTGTGAAGAATACATCGACAATGCAAAATATTTAATTCACACAAGTACTCTTATCTCCAATAATAAAATTTAATCCAGCGTACTTATTTATTAAAAACACCGCGATACAGAGTAGATACTTTTTCAAACATTCGTGGTAGTGTATGTGTGTGGTGAAAGTCTTCCGTGAAAAAAATCCTAAAATAGACATGAAAGTGATACAGTGTAAAATCCCAAAAAGATATGTGATCGGACTGATGATACTGATCGGTTACATAAATAACTTATATTTGCATACAAATTTAAGTATGGTAGTAGTGGACATCACGACGTTTAAAAACATCACACATCCAAATGGCACCACCGAGCAGGTAAGTGATAATTTAGTATCATCAAATAGGTCCTCTCTACTAAGCTTCATTTTGCCAGAAAGTGGAGTTCAATTGGAGTTCCACGGAGAAAGGTGTCATATTGAGTAGTTTAGGATATGGCCAAATGATCAGTCCTCTCGGAGGCCTACTCGCTGGGAGATTCGGAGGAGGCACCATCTATGGTATTGGGATTCTGGTATCAGCTTTGATAACCTTCTTCAATCCGTTTCTCCTTCATGCAAATATATATGCGTTTATTGCTGCTAACATCATTCATGGAATTTGCGAGGTGCTTATTAGATTTCACATGAGAGTCGTGTTGACGTATCGCGATGATATGTACAGTGTGTTCTCATAGGTTTTTACTTTCGCCAGTATTACTCATATTTACTCGCGTTGGGTTCCGCCAAATGAACGCGCGAGGTTCGTGGCATTTGGACTGATTGGAGTGTATGTAGGATGTGTGGTATCCTTTGTGGTTGCTGGTTGGATATTGAGTACTTATAGATGGGAAATGTTATACTATGTCAGTGGTAAGTGGAATGACAAGAACGCAACGGATCACGTGTCATTCTCTGAATAGTCGATGTTCCAGGGATAGTGGCTTTCGTGTGGTATTTAATATGGGTACTTATCGTCAGAAATGACCCAGCAGACGATAAATGCATCAGCGAAACTGAACGGCAATATATTTGGGATAAAATCAAGAAAAGTGATCACGAAAAGGTACCAGTTAAGCAGTCACATTGATGATTACGCTTTTACATGAGTTTTCTTCTTAGCTGGTATATCCTTGGAAAAGTATCCTGAAATGTTTACCTTTCTGGGCTGGGTGCTTCGCCAAGTTCGCCATAGGATGTGGATATGTATTCACAATTTCTAATTTACCGCAATACATCAAAGGTATCTACACCATCACTAACCTCCTCGATCAGTATTTACGTGCATCCAACGCTATCTGATTTTAGATTCGAGTGAAATGGATATAAAGGGAATCGGTTATATTTCCACGATACCACATATATCTGCTGTAGTTGCACTGATCCTTACTGGCTTCCTCAGTGACTACTTAAGATCTCATGAAATTTTGTCCATCACCAATGTGAGTTACTTCTTGCCTCCTGGGATCAGTATCTCTGTACTGGTTACATCTTTGAGATGAAGTCTCGTTGAATATAACACCTACGCTATTACAGATCCACAAACTCTTCACGTGTTCTGGTCTATTGACCGGATCTTTGACTTACTTAGTGGTGGTTCTGTGCCCGAATTTCTACATTGATATCGTTGCCATATCAGCGCTCTCATTCTTTGGCACGATCTCATTAATAGACTTGTTGTAAGTAACCACTCTTGTGGTCTTCTGAACCGAATCAAGTAGAATTGTATTTCAGAGTCCTTCTACTCGACATGGCTCCGAAATATGCGGCCTTTTTGCACGGCGTAGTGAATGTGTTCTTTACTAGCACCAGCGTCATTGTGCCAATGCTCGTGGGCTTCGTTGTAACATCTCATGTAAGCATCGTGACGTCATCATTAGGGGTTAAGTACATGTAATAACGGGTAATTTCACGTTGACAGACTCTTCTCCAATGGAACATTTGTTTTGTTATTTTGAGCAGCGTTTATCTATGCGCTGGATTGATCTTCTTGAAATTTGGATCAGGCAATCAGCGTTCGTGGGCTGATTATAATCCGAGTAAAGGTGCGTAGCGGACTAGCGGTGTACAGAGGATGATCATGTTAGATGAGACTTTCAGAATACCACATTTAATAATTTTAGATAAACTATTTATCTATCACATACAAAATGGGGTTTCTCTTATGCTTTTCCAAGAGATGTAATGTCAAGCATGGCGGTCTATACTGAAGGGAACTGAAGTTGTATCAAATAAACTTTTCATCGAGGAGTACAATAATTTGTTCATTTTGAGCATCGCGTTAGGAATGTTGGAAACACATAAATTAGTGATTCGTTGAATAAAACTCACCTCACTTTAAGGATGTACTTTGATCATGAATTTCTTAAAGACTTTCCATATACCTTCGATGGTATTCAATTGTGAAACTTCTCGTTACATCATTAAAGATAACACTAACCTCGAAAAAGAACTACTCGAAAATGCAAGTATTTTAAAACAAATACTCCTTATCTATAAATTACAACAATTTAATCTAAGTATTACACAAATCACGAAAGTACTCGTAATAACGTTTCGTAACCGAAAAAATATCCATACACGTTCACGCCAATTTCGCGACATCGCGTTCTCAGCAAAATAAACAAAAATGCTAACGAAATTGCTCCGATGCAACATACCAAAAAGATACGTGATCGTGGTAATGACAATGCTCGGCTACATAAATAATTTCTACTTGCACACCAACCTGAGCATGATTGTGGTAGACGTAACAACCCTGAAAAACATCACCAATCCAAACGGCACCAGTGAATTGGTAAGTGTTCCTTTTTACTTCAAAGAACCTCACTAAAACATCCCAATCACAGAAAGCGGAATACAATTGGAGTTCCAAGGAGAAGGGAAACATATTAAGTAGTTTAGGATACGGCCGCATGCTCAGCCCAATAGGGGGCTTTCTAGCTGGCAGATTCGGTGGAAGTACCATCTATGCTTATTCGATCCTAGTATCATCTTTGATAACCCTTTTCAATCCGTTCTTCCTGAAAGCACATCTCTATTTGTATATGGCCGCTAATGTCGTTCATGGAGCTGCTGAGGTGCGCGATAAGTTTCTCTTATAGAGGGCACGTGTTGCATGTTAATATCCACAACCCTCTTTTAGACATTTGCCTATGCTTGTACAACTCATATTTATTCTCGATGGGCTCCTCCCAATGAACGTGCTAGGTTCTATTCGTTTGGAGCGACTGGGGCCCATTGGGGATCTGTGGTTTCGTTTTTGGTTTCCGGTTGGATACTGAGTAGTTACAGATGGGAAGTTTTGTACTATGTTAGCGGTAAGTAAAAGTGAAATACACGATGAGAAACGATTCAAGATATATCTACTGCGTGATCAATTCCAGGACTGGTGTCTTTGGTGTGGTTTTTTATTTGGATCTTTGTCGTGGAAAATGATCCATCGAAAGATAAATACATAAGTAAAGAAGAACTGCAATACATCCAGGATAAAACCAACAACAACAGTGATCATGAAAAGGTAACCTACACGAATAAGAAATTCCGGTAAAAGATTCATAAATAATTTCATTAGCTAGTATATCCTTGGAAGCGTATCCTGAAGTGTACACCATTATGGGCATGTTGCTTTGCTAAATTCTCGGCAGGATGTGGATTCACGTTCGCGGTATCCAATTTACCGCAATATGTTAAAGGTATAACGCTACGTCATCGAGCTCGATCCAGGAGCATATTCATTAAGAGTAAATGATTTCAGATTCTAAGAACATAGACATAAAGAGTATCGGTTATATTTCCTTAATTCCACAAATTTTCTCTGTGCTTTCGCTCTTCCTCAACGGTTTTTTTAGTGATTACATGCGATCACACGAGACTTTCTCAATTACAAATGTAAGCACTCGATGGTAACATGGTTTTATCTTGAATCCAGAAAACAAAATTACCATTGTGTCACTTGCAGATTCACAAGTTCTTGATATTTTCTGGTTTATTAATCGGATGTGCTACTTATATCGTGGTAATTTTATGCCCTAATTTCTACATCGATATCGTCGCAATCACCGCACTCTTATTCTTTGGCAATTTTACATTGATTGACCTACAGTAAGCATTCGATTTTTTGTGGATACTTTAAGCCGAATTAAGACCTGTTTCTGAATTCCAGAGTCATTTTACTCGACTTGGCACCAAAATATGCCGCATTTTTGCACGGCATCGTGAACATATTTTACTGCGGAGCTAGCGTGGTCACTCCGACCTTAGTGGGCTTCATTGTAACATCTCATGTAAATACCACAGAATATCGTCGCAATATGATACCCATTTTATGACAACGTGATCTCATATTTACAGAGTCTTTTACAATGGAACATCTGTTTCGTTGTTTTAAGCAGCGTGTATTTATGCTCTGGATTAATCTTCTTGAAATTTGGATCTGGTAAGCAGCGGTCTTGGGCTGATTATAAACCTGCAGAAGATACGAAACGGCAAATTGAAGAGGGAAAGTAATCTCTGCGAGTACTCGGCATCCTTCAATGTAGATAAAATTAATCCACGTGTTTGCGGTTTCTTAACCATTTACAACTGGCATTATTTAATTGTGTTTTATGCAATCATAACCCAAATCCATCACTGTCAATAAATTTGTAAAATTAAACAAAATTAATATTTTTCAACTTGAACTTGGTCATTAATATTCTTCACAAGTGATGTTTCGACGATGAGTATGAAATTACCCAAGGTCAACGAACTCAAATGACACGTGGTCATGGTAAATACAACTGTGTTGATTCTTTCTGGAAAAATCAAGCCCAGGGTCTCTCTGCCTCCCTCTCACATAGACTCATAAATGATAAATTTCAATTGGAGTTTCAACAAAAATTATATAAGTTCTGATAAACTCCCTTACGGAGCTCGATTGAAGTCGTATTTGATATTTCAAGAGCAAGAACAGAGCATTCTTTGTTGCTATGTCAACCATGACATTCTTCAGATAACACTAATCCGGAGTACTTGTTCATTGCACAGAATTGCCAGACGATCTTCAATCAATTCGATTCAGTATACTTCATCAAGTGGCAACAGTAAATGAAAAAGAAATTCTCGTACTTCAACCTCCCAAAAAGACATATTATCGTAATAATGGCGCTGATTGGTTACGCAAACAAACTCTATTTGCATACAAATTTGAGCATGGTGGTGGTAGATATCACAACCATGAAAAATATCACCCATCTAAATAGCACCACTGAGCTGGTAAGTGAACATCTCTATCAATTAAATAATCTCTATTCTAACTCAGCATCGTAACACATCACAGAAAGCGGATTTCAATTGGAGTTCCATGCAGAAGAGCGTCATACTCAGTAGCTTGGGCTACGGCCGCATGCTCAGCCCAATAGGAGGCTTACTAGCAGGAAGATTAGGCGGGAGTACAACCTATAGTCTAGGAATACTGGTCGCATCACTGATAACCTTCTTTAATCCGTTTTTCTTGCGCTATCACATGTATCTCTTTATTGCTGCTACCATAATTCATGGAGCTTCTGAGGTGCACTCTTGATAACTTGCGTAGAATATACTGAAAGCGATAAGGATCATTCCTTTTACAGACACTCGCTTATGCTAGTCTGACTCAAATTTACTCCCGTTGGATTCCACCCAATGAACGCACAAGGGTAATTTCATTCGCGTGTATTGGAGGATCCTTAGGGTGTATGGGGTCTTTCCTGGTTTCTGGGTGGATATTGAGTACCTACACCTGGGAAGTGTTATATTACATAAGTGGTAAGTAAGGTTCAATGGGAATATCCACAGGCTGGATGATTCTATTGGGACTTGGAATTTTCCTAGGAGTAGTTACTTTTGTGTGGTTCATACTTTGGTCAACTGTCGTTAAGAATGATCCATCAGAGGATAAATATATCACCGAAGAGGAGAGGAACTACATTCAGAAAACGATCAATAGCAACAGTGTACATGAGAAGGTACCTACGAATTAAAAATATATAATAATTGAACTTCCTAAATAAACACTTCCACTAGTTAGTGTACCCTTGGAAAGAAATCTTGAAGTGTGTGCCTTTCTGGGCCTGCTGTTTGGCTAAATTTGCAGCAGGATGTGGGCACATATTCACCGTCGCTAATTTACCGCAATATATTAAAGGTACAAGAACACCTTTTTCAAATAATATGAATTGTATATTCCTACGCTAATTGTAGATTTCAACGACACTGATATAAAAAAAATTGGATATATTTCCACTATACCTCATATTGGCTCGCTAGGCGCGCTTATCCTCCTGGGCTTCCTAGGTGATTACTTGAGATCACATAATACATTATCGGTAACCAATGTAAGTCACCTGAAGGTTCCTTAAATCGCCCATGATTAATATTTCATCAACGGTGTGACCTTATAATTGCAGACACACAAGCTACTCATAAGTATGAGTTTATTTCCAGCAGCAGTGATATATTTGGTGATAGTTTTGTGCCCAAATTTCTACATCGACATAGTCGCCTTGTCAGCAATCCTATTCTTTGGTATTTTCACCATGATAGATGCACTGTAAGTTGGCACTCACTTCTGTAGGTTCTACCGGAACTGAATTAGGCTGAGTATGTTGCTTACAGAGTAGTTTTCCTTGACCTGGCTCCCAAATACGCCGCATTTTTGCACTCAGTAGCGAATATATTTTATTCCAGCGCTGGCGTCGTCGTGCCTACGATGGTGGGATTCATTGTAACTTCTCATGTAAGCGCCTAAAGACTTATGAGATCATGTATTCTTATTTCATCTTTAAAATTATTCGTAGAGCCTTTTCCAATGGAACATCTGTTTTGTGATTCTAAGTGGTGTACATTTACTCCCGGGATTGATATATCTGAAATTTGGATCCGGTGAATTACGTTCATGGGCCAACTATAGCCCTACAGACAGGAAGACCCCAACAGATGAAGAAATTGAGAAATAACCTCAAACGGTTAGATTATTTCAAAAGAATAAATATTATAAAAATAAACGCGGTTTTCTTCTTAACACATCAACTATTCGCTGTCGTATTAATTTACATAAAGACTGTAACGTTAAAATCCAAGAAGCCCGAGAAGTGGTCACAGACATGAAGAAATTGTATTATAGGGCTTTATCTAAAAATGTGAATCATCAATTTTGTCGATGGGGTTACCGAGGGTAACTTTGAAATTCCACATTTTCCCCCTTGAAGTACAATCCCCCCATTCAGATAATTTTAGTCTTATAAATGCGCGATGAAAGTATAAAAAATACAACGCAAATATTCTTATCTTTAAACCATAAAAATATAAACCAGCGTCATTGTTAATGATAACCCGTAAAAATCTAATCCAGCGAACTTTTCGATCGCACTAAGAAACAAAATCAGTCAACTTCGTCAAGTAGCAATGGTGAAACATAAAAATGAAACTAATTCGTTACAACTTACCGAAAAGATATGTCATCGTATTGATGGTGCTGCTTGGTCACGCAAATAAACTCTATTTGCACACGAACCTGAGTATGGTTGTGGTGGATGTCACAACAACAAAGAACATCACTCATCCAAACGGCACCATTGAGTTGGTAAGTGATAATTGTATATGAATCGAGATCCTTATTCTTTATCCATGGATACATCGCAGAAGGCAGAATACAACTGGAGTTCTATAGAGAAAGGAGTCATACTGAGTAGCTTGGGCTATGGCCGCATGCTAAGCCCGATAGGAGGCTTGCTAGCAGGAAGATTCGGTGGGAGTACCACATATAGTTTTGGAATACTGGTGGCATCCTTGGTAACCCTCTTGAATCCGTTTCTCTTGCGTATAAATCTGTATTTGTTTATTGCTGCAAATATCATTCAAGGAGCTTCAGAGGTGCTCGTTTGTAGTTTGTGTTGTTGTACATCAAAATTACGCTAATATTCAAAGATTCCTCTTATAGACATTCTCCTATGCCAGCGCAACTCAAATTTTTTCACGATGGACTCCTCCAAATGAACGCACTAAGTCGGTCGCGTTTAGTTTCGTCGGAGTGAATTTGGGATGTGCGTTGTCCTTCGTGGTATCTAGTTGGATAATAAGTGCTTACTCGTGGCAAATGTTGTATTACATAAGTGGTAAGTGTTCGACATCACATCCATTATAAGGTCTCATCATCTGAAGAGTTAATTTTTCAGGACTGATATCCTTCACTTGGTATACAATATGGTTATGTGTTGTAAAAAATGATCCATCAGAGGATAAACAAGTAGATGAAAAGGAACGACAATACATTCGCAACAGCATTAACAGCAGCTGTATCCACGAAAAGGTATCTGCTAAGAATTTATACCAAAGATGAAAATTTTATAAAAATAATTCCACCAGCTGGTGTATCCCTGGAAAGACATTGCCAAATGTATGCCATTTTGGGCCGGCTGCTTGGCTAAATTCGCTGTAGGATGTGGATACACATTTACAATTGCTAATTTGCCACAATATGTCAAAGGTAAGAGGATTGGGGGAAGCTTGTGCTAGGATGTTCTTCGAATCGAATTCTTGTATTTGTCAATGGTATCATTTCAGATTCTAGTGACGTGGATATAAAAAAAATTGGGTACATATCCTCCATTCCTCATGCTAGCTCTTTGGTAGCTCTAGCTGTCACTGGCTTCCTTAGTGACTACATGAGATCCCGTGAGACTTTATCAATAACAAATGTAAGTCACTAGACTACATAATTAGATTATCATGTAAGTATATCTTACACATGCAATATACCACACTTCCAGATACACAAGTTGTTCATGGGAGCAGGTATATTCGTTGGAGCGATCATTTACTTCATGTTAGTTTTATGTACAAACTTCTACATCGATATTGCTGCCATATCGACCATCTTGTTCTGCAGCACATTCACTTTGACGGATATTCTGTATGTTCTCACCCCAGGCGTAATTAAAAGTCGATCCTGAATTGAGCTCAGATTTTCGTTACAGGATTCTTTTCCTTGATCTGACCCCGAGATATGCAGCCTTTTTGCACTCTGTGGCCAATGTACTATATTCCGGTGCCGGGGTGGTTACGCCAATGATGGTGGGGTTCATTGTGACCTCTCATGTAAGTGCCCGAGTTCTTTGAGTTGATATTTCAACCAAAGACGTGGCCAGGTTACAACGAAGGTTTGTGTTGCAGAGCCTCTTCCAGTGGAACATCTGCTTCGTTATTCTCGGCAGTGTGTATTTATTCGTTGGACTGTTCTTTCTGAAATTCGGGTCTGGTAAACTTCGTTCGTGGGCTGATTATAATCCAGCCAAGGAGAAACAGTCGTCAATTCCGGAGAAGTGATATATATAGGTGGTCATCTTACGTAAAGCTACTGGGCACATCAACTACACCACTTGCTATATAATTTTCAAAGTTTTTTATCAAGTTTTTGTAATGTTAGCATTATTGTATTTGTAGTTCAAGTACATATCAAATAAATCAATTCAGTGAAATAGTTTTTTTTTTTTTTCAAATTCCTTCAGTTATTTGTGCTTTGGTGAGCGATCAAATCTTCAATCGTGACAACTCTCAAAGCCAAAATAATACACGAAATTTTAATATAAATCAATGGATAAAATTAATTACATTGCCTCAATTCGTTAAAAATAAATCTACTAATAAACAACGTATTGATAACGTTATCTCAACGCAAGAACAATTTATTTGGATACGACGAGTCCACATGTCATTTATTGTTATACTATTCACGAATTCCTTAATTCGAGAAAATTCTAAAATGAAAAATCCAAAGAGATATATCATCGTAATGATGGTATTTCTGGCTTACACAAACAAGCTGTATTTACTAACGAACCTCAGTATGGTTGTGCTGGATCTAAACCACAGCAAAGAACATCTCCCATCAAAAGGGCACCTTGGAATTAGTAAGAGATTCATGATTTCCTACTCACTTATGCAACCAATCATACACAGAGTGAGTAATCCATGGCCCTCACAGAAGGCGAGTTTTCAACTGGAGCACCACAGAGAAAAGCATCTTGTTGAGTGCCTTTGGATATGGTCGTTTACTCAGCCCTATCATAGGCTTACTAGCTGAACGGTTTGGAGGAGCTACCACATATGGTACTGGAGTACTAGTCACATATGCATTGGATTGATTTATCTGAGGTTTGGATCCGGTAAGCGACGCCCGTCGTCTGATGATGTCACTACCAGAAGAGTCGATCAAGAAGTGGCAAAGCAAAGAAATCATATAAAATGAATATATGGGGTGTTATGCTTCGTTTATATAACTTATACATCTTCTGTGCCCCTGGAATTGCATATCTCAATTTCTCCAGGAGCTTTAAAAAATATAGGTATTGAACTCCCAACACAGGCTAAACTTAAAACTATTTCGTCATAAAACTGGCATATTTCAATTCGTCAATATTAAAAGATCAATTGAAGTACCCAATTAAGATAAAATTGAAAAAAAAAACGTAAATATTTGATAAAATACGTACGAGTGCTTTCGTATAGTCAAATCCTCCAATTTATATTTCGCTCTTATAATTCAGTCGAAAAATACAAAGTATCAAGTTCAACTTTGTAATTCGTTGTTTCGAAGAGTAAATCATAAAAAAATGCGGCTCTCATTCATCAACGTAATTCCAAAAAGATACATAATCGCAATAATGATACTGTTCACCACCGCGAACCTCTTCTTTTTACATACAAACCTAGCAATGGCTTTGGTCGAATTAACAACACTCAAGAATATCACTCATCTGAATGGATCCACAGAGTTGGTAAATATTTTCATCTCCCAATCAAACCCCATCTCATAAGATCATTTCGCAGAAAGCAGAGATGAACTGGAACTCCAAAGAGAAAGGTATCATATTGAGTACTTGTTCATACGGTCGCTTACTTTGCCCAGTTGTAAGCTTTCTAGCTGCACGAATCGGAGGAGCCACTACCTGCAGTATTGGCAACCTTGTGATGTCATTGTTTACTCTGAGTGCTCCGGTATTATACGCAAATGCTAACTTCATCGTGATTGTCATCTTCTACGCTATGCTGGGAATTTTTGAGGTACACCAGGACATACATTCATGGTATGGCTGAGGAGATACCTTTAATTGTGGTAAATACCGTAGGGATTTCTACATGCAGGCCTTCCACAATTGTTATCTCGTTGGGCTTTACCGAATGAACGATCAAGATTTACTTCATTGAGTTTAATAGGAGTGTATTGTGGAGCTATAACGTCATCGGTCACCTCTGGGTGGATTCTGCAGACTTATGGAAGCGACGTATTATTTTACAGCGGAGGTACATTGGTGCATACAATTTATGCCCATAAATATACCTTGATCGTTGATCAATGTCTTGTACAGGCTGCATATCATTTGTTTGGTTTTGCATGTGGTCATTGGTGGTGAGAAATGATCCCTCTGAAGATAACCTCATCAGTGATGCTGAACGGCGGTATATTCTAGAAGTGAACTCAGCAAAGATCGCAGATAAGGTAACCTTGAGGATTTCCTTGAAATACCAGGTTCCCGGAACCTTCAACAGATATTTTTTCAGTTGGTATATCCATGGAAGAGTATGCTGACGTATTTGCCATTCTGGTGCGCATGCCTTAGCTTCTTCACCGTCGTCTGCGGCAATACATTCATCTCTTTATACCTGCCACAGTTCATCAAAGGTACTAAAACCTCATCCCAGTCTTATACCAATTCATGACATCGACACCACAATTTCAGATATGTACAACACAGACATCAAAAGAATCGGGTATGTCTCATCAATCCCAAAATTGTCCGCTTTAACGGCAACCCTCATTTGTGGATTTCTTTGCGACTACATCAGATCGAAGAAAATCTTATCAATAACAAATGTACGTTATATCCAAGATCTCATCAACCAACAACCATAAATTCTTCGGCTAATTCTTACAGACGCACAAACTCTTCACAAGTATAGGTTTATTTGCTGGCTCAGTAGCTTTCCTTGCGGTAATCTTGAAACCAGGCTTCGTCAACTGTGTGGTTACCCTAACGATCTTCGAAGTCTTTGCTACTTTCGCGTTGATCGATGTCTTGTGAGTGATTTACTTTTACGAATTCGCACAGACCTCCCTAAGGTAAAATCTTTGCAGAGTTCTGCTGCTGGATTTCGCACCACGATATGCCGCTTTTCTCGAATCCACCGCTCATATGGCATCCAACTTTGGAGCTTCAGTCGTGCCAATAATTGTTGGATTTGTGGTCACATCGCATGTGAGTATGAGATATGATAATGAAACCAATGTAATTTTATCCTTGATTTCATTTTCACAGAGTTCGTCACAATGGAACACCATGTTCAGTGCTTTGAGCCTTTTGAATTTTGTTTCTTTGCTAGTCTATCTGAAATTTGTAACCGCTGAAGAATGTCCTTGGGCTAATTATAGCACCGATCAAATCAAAAAACAATCCGATGGCGGTGAAAATAGCTGATTTGTTTTCATAAATAAATTTTATAGAATATAAAATTACAATTTGGGTCACCTTGAAATTTTTGATGATGGGTATGAGTTCCTTTAGACTCGTGTTACTCATGAAAATGATCAGCTGCGAGGTACAGTCACACAAATTCTCTTTATCCGCGTTACAGTAATTTTCATTTCATTCCTTTTGATTGATACCTACCACTTACACCTACTGAAGCCATCGAGAGCGAACATCAGCCCAGGACAAATGTTTTGGGGCTTTTTCTCAATTTATGCACGATTTCCATCAACAAAAACAAACAGAAGGAAATTGTCTACAAGTATATTAAATAATTTAAGGATTTTTGGGCTCTTACAACGAAGCCAAGCCCGGGTAAAAAGCCCCCTTCATCCCCCCTCTTCCCAGTATTAATACCTACAATTCCATAAAACCAGATATTACACGATCACACGCCATAAATAGCTTCACATATGAGTACTAGATTAAGATATGACGTATTTGATAAAAACCAAACAAATTATATCACACTTATCAACTGAACTCGAGTGTTGACCTGGTGTTAAATTCTCTATCAGCACATTTTCCTCACATATGTTCCATTTAATCACAAAACACTCGATAAACGCATCGTAAACTATGATAGTTCATATTTGATTTTCAATACAAATCTCATGACCGAGAAATTTTCAACTCCTCAACGCGAATTTTATCTTTTTACAAATGACCTTGACAATGGCATTGGTCAGGGAAACCTTATCAAAAGATATATCTCAGGCGAGGGTATCTACAGAGTTCAACATTTCATATCAATTCTTCAGGAAACGGAAAGTTCAATGATTAATGAACCCAGATTGTTCAGGGCGTATTTCGGAGCCTATAATAACCCTCTCCTATTTACTAAAATGAAGTATGATGCTAGCTTAATTTAGTATTCTATCAAACACATACGAGGCTCTATACGTGGCCTCCCTCAAAATCCTTGAAGAATTCTGAAGGAATAAAAAGGAGGAGGGGTGGATATTATGGAAAAATTCTAATAAAAAATAAGGGAAATTCTGCATTAGGATTCGGTGTACTCGACTAAATTGTATGCAAAAATTGAATGGACCATTAATTCAACTTCTTACCTTTCTGAGGCATTCTGAAAGAAGCAGGCAAGAGCAGTGGCGGATTAACCATGAGGCACGAGAGGCACGCGCGCAGGGCGCTGGCTTTCGCGGGGCGGCAAAATTTGCGGCAATTTAAACAATTTCAAATCTGAATTAATTTTGAAAAAAGCCGAACATTTACAAAATGTATATAAAGACGATTTGGATGAAAATTTTCCGCATGAAGTATTGCACTTCAAAGAATATCAGGTTTTGAATTTCGAACAGTTCATTGACGAAAAATTGGAGCACACATTTCCAAACGTGTTCATCGCCTTT
>QBDW01026383.1:0-27341 GCA_003261595.1 Maconellicoccus hirsutus | reverse complement strand
TAATAAAATCGTCATGGATGATTGAGCAGCCTGCACTTATTGGAGATTTGGAGCCATCGGTGTAGATTTGTGAGAAGCCTGGATATTTATCAAGCAAAGAAAAGTAATTTTGTAAGTAGATAGTGGGATTGGTTTGGGATTTGTCAAATTCAGTAAGAGAGAGATCGAGTTTTGGAGAAAAAGGAAGCCAAGGAGGGTTTAGGTTGAGCGGAGGGTTCGAAAGATGTGCACACTTATTCATTTTACAAAACTTTAAAGTTAGATATATGTATCTCAAAATGTGGTTTTTGGTATTTAGCACCCTTTGAACTCTCGGGTTTCATTTCTCTGCATAACGATGTGTTTATTTTCCTTTTTACTCTATTTTTCAATTTTTCTTGTTTTTTTTTTTTTTTTTTTTTTTTTTTAATATGTCTCTTGGGGCAAAACGAACACCTTGTTAAATTGATATGAAATTTTAAATAATATGTCGTTGTCATATGTAAAAAACATAATATTCATTAAAATTAATGAATGTTATATGTATTTTTTACGATATTTTTAGTTTATTTTACATCATAATAATTCAGGGTAGCCATTTTGCCCCGTCGATTTTGAAGACGCAATTTTGAGGAGTTCAGAGGGAATCAAAATTATGGAAAAACTAGTTGATCGAAAAATCTTGAAAAATTCTTGGGTGTAGTAGAAGGATGAATTTATATCCTTGCCCACTTACCTTGACAAAGAATTAATTTACAGAGGTGCTATAACGATCCGTGCTTACGCCGTCTGTAACGCCTCACCTCCTCCTGAATTTTTTATCTCCAAGTATGTTTATACACAAAATGCCAAATTCAACCGAACACGATGTTTTATTTTATAAGCAAAAAGAAATAGGACAGAAAAATCCTAAGAATAAGGATTATCGGTGAACTCTAGACTTCCCATTTCATCTATGTTGTAATTTGTACCAGAATCTCTACCATTTATTGTACCATTCATCTGTAAAAATTTAAAGCAATTTAGTTTTTTTTTCACCTATGGTATATTTTATTCGATTTTCCTCGAAAAAAAAGACTCGATTCGGTACATGATAGCTCAAATGTAATGAAGCGTTCGTAATACATTATCCAATGAAATTCTTTTAATGGAATTGTTGCTTTTTTTGTTCGCGTTCGAGCCTATCTCTGGAGAAATGATGGTTATTTTATCGTTTTAAATATTTCTATTCGAATAACTCAACTATAAAAACGAAGCGAGGGCTTGATTTTGATTTTGCGATGAAATATTTGCAGCTACATTAAGCGAATGATTTACGCGTGGTTCTTTCGCTTTGAATTTGACAATTTTTAAAATGACGAGTTCCTTTTGGAATATTCCAGTGATGTTGTTTGAAAGTACGTAGCTTTGGGTTTCTGAATTAATCGTCTTTCGAGGAGATATAAATCGGGTCGGTTTTTAGATTTTAAGCTTTGTAGTCCAGCGGCAACTAAATTTCTAAAAATCCCATTTCTGTGAAATCCGTAAAGCAATTTTCATGTTTGTTGCGACGACTGTCCGCAACCATTTTCCTTTCCCAAGGGTTATATGGCTACTTGATGAAGCATTGATGAGAAATTTAACGTGGATTTGAATTAAATACGGATAATTTTGCCTCGAAATCGATCGATACTCGAAGCACGAGCGAAATATTAATGAATATGGGAATTTATTAATTTTGAATATTTTTCAATGGAATTTTTGCTCTGGGGGTAGGTGTCGAGAGAGTTGTTTTTTCTACTTTGATAGAAGCGTGGGAGGTAGATGACACAATGTGAAAATTTTTGTCATACCCCTTTCTCCCTCTCTCTTTTTAAAATAATCCTTGTGCTTCTTATGATTGAAAAAAAAGAGCAAAATTGATGATGTCCAATTAAAAAGTTCTTCTAAAGCGTTACTAACTTTAAGTAAGACTTTTTTTAAGGGTATTTGGAGGTGAGCTACACGATGCATCTAAATTAAGCTTCAAGTTTGCTAATTCGAATTCACCTTAAATTTCATTGATTGAAAATCTATTACGAATCATACTTATATACAGCTATATAACCTACTTTTCTAAATTAATGAAATTAATATAAATTTAAATTCAAGTCTGAAAAATTGATGGATCATACTTGCCTTGTACTTTTTATATAATAATAAATCGTTTTCTTCGTGGTTTTCGCCATTCGTTTGCTTTTGATTTGTGTTCAAATTTAATACTTCTTTTACTTGTACTAGTTTCTTAGAATCGCCATTGCATAATTCATTGGTTGACTGAGGAAAAAGGAATTACGTAGATGATTATGTTACGGTCCCTTTTTTATTTTTCATTTTATTTTGCTAAATTATTTTCGTTTTTGATCAAAATTATAACATTGTTTTCCTATTTATTAAATTTGTGAAATTATTGTTTTTCTATTTGTTTTATCGTTATATATGTTCGACCGCAAAATTATTTGATTACTTGGAGAAAACATTTTTTAGACGATTTCGATATTGTAATAATCATCATATGCGATAGAGGCCGTTGAAGACGTATAATGAATCTGCGTAGTGCACAACTTACACTATAGATGGCTCGTATATGTCAATTCGTGCGGTTACATTAATCCACCGCAACGTTTACTCGGATTGAGCGGTTAAACGCGATGGTAAAGCCGCAGGAGCACTTGCGAGGTGAGGTCTGAGAAGAGATTCATTCGGAGGCTTATTATACAAATCTATTTCAATATTTTTGCCACGTTTTATTGTTTTCAATTTGACTACTGTTGTGGAAAAAAACGTTTTAAATTTCGTATCAACGTGGCGGCATTTTTTCGAAATATTTTTCGCTCAGAAGATGCGATGAATTTTAAAATCTCGTTTCGTAATGTTTCCGACGCGTTGTGTACGCGCGTTTAATCGAATACCAAATAAGTACACGAAAGGCAACGTTTTCCCGCGAGTTGTGTGGTGTGCTTTATACAAGGCGAAAGTACTGGAAAATTTACCTCTTCGTGTAGTTCGGCTACTTCTTCGATTGATTCGTACATTAGATCACGATCGTTTCTGTTACGACCTATTGACGAGATTGTTGATTAGTTTTTCCATGCTGTAAACATTTTCAAGTTGTGGGCGAGGCAAAGGTAATTGGGGGAACTCGGATTTGGGAAGATTTTCCAGGTGATAGAGCTTCGTTAATGTGAGGTACCCAATGAGCAATTCTATCTTAATGTGAATTAATCAAATTTCATGCTATATCGTTAAATTGTTTTACAATTTTGAAATATTCTTTTCATTTCACCTATTGAGATCTAGAGAGAATGCTTCGTTTCCTTTAATTGTGCCTTTCTCAAGAGTTGTACAAGTTGAGTGGGAGTTATTGAATTGATTCCCAGATAATTTTCTCTAAAAAAAGTTGTTGAATTGATTCCCACTACAGCCATACGATTCAGCCAGCCTCCTTGTGGTATCTCCTGGGTACCGCAAATTGGCTACGAATCAATTCGACTGTACATCAAACTACAGTGGGAATCAATTCAATTACTGGTCAAAATAAAGTGGGAATTAACGCGATTATGCTCAAAATGAGATGGGAATCAGTTCAATTATTTTTCAAAAGTTGGGAATCAATTCGATAACAGCGAGTTAACTTTACCATAAAATTCTCAAATTATACTTCAAAACCAAAAATCTTCTCGTAAAGAGAAAAGGAATTAGGTTTTAGAGAAATTTGGCGCGTCGCCATTGTGCCACTAAGTACAAAATTTGATACACGGTTTTCGTTGTACTTACTTCTAATTATTTTCGGTCTATCTTTTTCCTTATGTTCTCGGATTTCAATTTCAGTGTCGTCTTTGTCGGCTAATTTGTAATATTTCGGTTGAGGCACGCTCAACGTTTGTTTGTGATCTTTATTCATGGCTGACTTAGACTCAACGCCATTGATGACAGCTCGTTTGGAATCGTCTTCGTGGGACATCTGTAAAGGCGACGTTAATTACATCGTTGACACGGTTTAACCACGCTAAAGGGCGTTTAACTTTTCCTTCTTACAGACGGTTTGTAACTGACGACAATTAAAGGAGTGGATAAAACGGTCTCTTGGTATTGTAAAGATTGCCTTTTACTCCTTCTAATTTCCCTTTCGGTTTCTTCTTCTTTTCTTCGTTTCCACTTCTGTTGGGTCATGTAGCTGTGATACGTCACCGTGAAGAATAGTATGACCAATACGCTCAACGATAGCATAAACACAACTACGCAAAAAGAAGGAAAAAAAAGTATTCTTAAAAACTAAAAATTCGCAATTCGGCGAAAAAATTGCTGAAGATAACGTTTTTCGATGGAAAATCGTAGAAATATTTTTTTCAATTTAAAATAACAATTGGAAAAGTTTGTCGTATTAAAATACGCTCGAACGGTTCGTTAATCGGGTTAAAAAAGATAATCATTTCGTTATAAAATAGGCTTCTCCATTAATTGCGAATTTTTTTTCTCGTCGTCGCTGATAATTTTCCAATTAAAATATAATCGAAGCGTGTTAAATTTAATTGGCTTTCGGGGACCGTTATATTTATAAATCTTGTTACGCGGCACGTGTTCACGATACAAAAAAGAGCGAAAATATGCGATAAATTTCGAGCCCTTTTTTTGTGTAGGAAAAAAATTGACGCACTTGTAGTGGCGTTTTCTTCTTCTGCGGATGTATCGGCGTAGAATGAAGTGTATTGAACTCGTTCCGGTGGATCTTCGACCCATGCTTGCGCTTCGGCCTTGGAATTCGATAGAAATATGTGCGATTCGTTTAATTAATTTTTTAATACGAGACTATGGCGAGCCAATTTTCTCGAGTGTAAATTAGAATTTCTACGATGGTGTGTTTTTGACAATTTGAAAATTACTTACGAAACTTATATTCAGCGATGGGCTGGATTGAGGTTTATGCATGACATCGAAAAAGGCGCATTGAGCGCTTCGAACACCTTGCGAATTCGTTATGTTTACTTTTTCGCTGCCGGCTTTTGTGAACAGCATGTATTCGTCGAGTGGTTTCATCGAGTTGTTGTTTACTTCGATAAAGACGTCTGGAAATTTAGAAATATTTTTGGATTTATTTTAAACCTTCGTGGGTACCAAATAGAGAGTGTTTGTGAAGTCGTCAAAGAGAATTGTGTCAGGTGAGGGTTTCTTTTTCATGGTAGACGGTAACGGTATGTCGTTCCGAATTTATTTATAGTTGGAAATGTAGTCTAGTGGAAAAAATTAGATCATTCATGTGATGAGGTATTGTAGTCAAAACAAGTCAGTCGATGGGAGTTGGGTGAAGAGCATACCCCAAGTTTGTTTAAGGACCTCAGTAGTCCATTTTGACCATTTTTATCGATGTCAGTTTATATATAATTATATATCTGTATAAAAGATATATATATATAATTTGTTTTTGGCGTTTTACTCGGGTCAGTTTCAACAAAAAAGCTTCAAATTCAAGTAATAGAGTTCCTTTGGCGAGTGTACTTAGTGACTGGAGTAGGGATGACCTCCGAAAAAAATTTGGAAAAGTCACTTTTTTCAAAGGGGCGGGGGAGGGGTGAAAAAAAGAAAAAATAGCTAAAACATAAACCAATTGTTAGAGCATCAAAATATGTGCAACGTACCCAAAAATAAGCACCTTAAATCATTTAGGAGGGGAGGCCTCCATTATTTGACCTTAAAAAAGTTTGTGTCATGGCTGCAGCCCCCCAACTGGCCTAGGACGTCCTAATACGGCATGTACATGTAGTGGGTGCCCGAATAATGCCCTTTGGGGGTATTGATCTTTCACCTCTCCCCTCCCCTTTTTCATAAGGTCACACATCAAGGTGATCTGGTTATGGAATGAGATAATAATCTAGCCAACCTAGTTATTTTTTAAATTGCATGTTCATTTAATTTTTTTCGTCACGTTATTGTTACTTTATCATATCTTTGATCCTTATGTCAACGACTTGTTATTTTATCATGCAAACCAACGTACTCGATAAACATCCGCTGTAGCTTTTATAAGATCTAAACCTCGGATCGGAAGTATTAACGCCTCCAATTTGAACTTCATTATCTCCAACCGGCGACGCAGGAGATTCGTCCTCGTAATACGGAATAGGACCTACAGATACAACTTCGCGATCTACCTATAACGAGAAATCAACTGTATCACGGGTCACAGCCGCGAAACGAGCGGTTTCAAGTAGGAAGTTTAATCATGTTTTTAACATTTCTCGATGCGGTTGCTGCGGTAAATGGAAGAACAATATAAACTTTGAATGTTTCGCGTTTGTGTCAATCATTCCTGGGAAGCGAGCGCAAATGGTGCCTAAGTTTTTGTTACTCAAAGTGCAGATTTTTAGATGTCTCCCAAGTTATACGAAGCTACAGTGAATTGCGTTACATTTGGAGAAACGCTTATTGTGGAAAAAATAAGAATGACGTAGAAAACTTTCAGACTTGATTCATTGACAAGGTATGGAAGACTGTACATTTTGGTGGTTAAATAAATAACAAACGTTTTCTACGTTACCAGAAGCGTGGTGGAGTTTTCGATTCGTTTATAATAGACGGAATGTCGCGCTCCATTTAAAAACGATCGGTCCTTGATGTGAATTCCGTAAACTTTGGTGGTAGTACCCTCTCTATCTTCTTCGATTATGAGCTCTCCTTCGGCTCCTAGTGCAACCAGTAAGTAATAACTACGCCTGCGATTAAATCGATACGATTGTTATACTTTGACGATGCAGAAGAACATGTTAGCAATATAATCAAAACGAATGCGACGATTCGATTGTTCGTAAAATAAAAGCGTTAAGCGATGCTGTTACGTTGAAGGACTTTTGGAGAATCGAGTCAATACGAATAATCTTCAACGTTTCGAGGGCAATCGAAGATTTAATTGCGCGGAAACTTTCACGAGTGAATCATCAAACATCGGAAACTTTTATAATAAAGTATGAAAGTGACAAGAAAATTGAAATTCTTAAGATTCGCGTAGACCAGCGGTGAAGTGAAAAGTGGCGATTTACCGTTGACTAAATTAAGGACGAAATTAATTATAAACCTTGTATCGCGCACGATAAAAGGAATTGGAAAATGAAAAATTGATAATTGCTTCGGCGAACATGTAAAATGAATGAAGTCGTATAGCGAGATATCCAACACGAAATAGCATTGTTTGAATGTGCATTCAAAGAATCAACGTAGCCTAATCTTTAAAGAATAACGACCAAGTTATAATTAAGAGTTGGTTATTAATTTTACGCTGAAGTAATTTATCAAATTAATTCGCATTTCTAAAGGGGGTAACTATATTATGAAATCCTTTTGAAAATTCTCACTCGGTTGGTGTTTTATGGTGAAACTTAATTTGATAATTAAACTTTTTTATCCGTTATAAATACGTACATGTTTTCAGTTTGGAGAAAGAGTAAAGCTTTTTTTTTCTCTCGTTTGTCGCTGCTGGAGAACGCCAGTTGGACTTTAATCTGACGTACTGGTCCTTCTAATACGAATTTACGTTGCAGCACTGATTCACCACTGAAATCGGCCCCTTTTTCTGTCAAGTTTCATCATAGGTTAATTTTGACGCTACTCGCATAATGAAAAGGTTTCCAGGAAGTTACCCAAGTTGCAGTATTCTCCGTAGTACGAAGTATGTTCGCAGTTACATTTGCTTTCGGCTTTTTGAAAATCTTCAATGCAGATGCCTTGATTTTTACATGGTTGCTCGTCGCATTTCATTCGACAGCCTATTAATATTCCTTCGATTTCTAAGCAAACGTGTTTGGTATGAGTGCAAAGCCAAAATACTACGAGTATATGTTCTTTTTATCGCATCATTTTATGGAATTTTTATTTGTGATGTTGTTCGTTCATTTTCTAAGTTGCAATTTGAGAATCGTGCCATGAACCATGAATTCAGTGATAAGTGAAAAAAATATGAATTATTCTTGACGGTAACATGAAGGATGGTGTCGTGAAAGCCCATGGGCGTGAAGTTTTATAATTTCGAAGACCGATGGGCGTGGTATGGTGTACTGCTGAAGGTCGTGTCATGAACGTAATGGGCATGGTTTTTTATTCATCGTGAACCTGGTGGGCGTGGTCTGTTGTACTATTGAAGGTCGTATCATGAACGTAATGGGCATGGTTTGTTATATATCGTGAACGTAGCGGGCGTGGTCTGTTGTACTGTTGAAGGTTGTGTCATGAACGTAATGGGCATGGTTTATATATATCGTGAACCTGGTGGGCGTGGTCTGTTGTACTGTTGAAGGTCGTGTCATGAATATTAACACCAAACGAAAGATAATCGACCATTTTTGCCCATGATACAATCAACCAGTTTGTAATACTGAAATACTCGGAAGTCATTTTGAACGGCGCCCTGCCCACGTGATCAAGTTCAATATCCTGGAACTTTGATTTGCAAAGTTGGCGCGAGTTCAATTTATGGTTTCGACTCACCTGTATTATTCGTCGTGTTATTCAAAGGCGTTAATAATTTGGTTACGTTGTGAGCGATTTTCAAACCACGAATGCAACCGACATAGCCCGTTAGTTTGGTACGATTGTTAACCGAGAGCAAATTGTACGGATCGTAACCGGCGATATTTACTTGAAGGTATTCGGTCGGAGGTGCCGGAGGTCGTTGCGGTGAGAGCACTTCTAAAGGGTGGAAATTACTTATTACTTATGTAGCACGTCGTCGTACAGCGTAGATAAAATTTCAACATTGCACTCCCGACGGAATGGCATGTAAAACAGGTACTCCTTACCCATGTGCGGATTTATCCAGGGTTTATTAGAATACTCCGTGAGTAGTTTGACGCCGAATGGGGAAGTGTTGTTGAATTCGTTAACGTGCAGTGTGGTGGTGTTCTCGGTTCTGACGATTGCGAGTTGCGTTGATTTGCCATTGTTTAGAGCTACGATAAAGAGGAACCGTATGAGCAAGTTGCCAACGTAATTGTTGAAATTAGACGAATTAAAACGATGGTTAAATTGGTTAAGTGTTACGTGAACGATGTAAGGCTATTAACTCGAGTCTTGGAAGAAAGTTCGTTGCTACTTACTCGGATATTCGACGGAGACGTTTTTTATTACGTTGCCGTAATTGTATAAAAATACGATTGTGGTGCCATCTTCGATGTGCAACTGGACGAAATTATTTAGGTGATCGTTAACATACAAGATTAACGAGTTCTGGTCGTATGTTCTGACATTTAGTAGCAATGTGCTTTTTAATGCATTCGCAAACATTATTTTCTCCGGGTTGGTTACATTATCGAGCAGATAATTCTTCTTTAAAAACGATTCGCGGATTACTGACGTAATGCCGCCGGTGTTGATATCTAAAACGAGATTATTTTTGCAAAATGACGAATACGTGTTCGAATAGATTTGTAGTTTTCATATTGCAACATCTGGTTTGAGACTTTGATCCGTTATCGGGCGACGAAAGCTCTTTAATCGTGTCGTGTAACGTTTGTAATTTCGTATTACGTTTCTCTTTGAATTTATATAAAGCTTTTATTTAATATCTCGGTTATAAAATTATCCGAGACGAATGTACAAGTGTACGTTGTACGCTTGGTCTGGCATAAAAGTTAGATACGTTATTGAATGGAGCTTTGAAGGTAGATTTTTGACGGATAAGAAAATTAATAGCGTATTTCAGGCGAGCTAATTAATTTCGCTTCGTTTAGTCTTTATTTTAGGTAAACTCGATACGGTGTATCGATTGTAAACGATACGAGTGTACGTACTTTCTTCGCAAAATGTTCCCGTGTAAGCCCAGGCGTTCTCGCAGACGCATTCGAATCTGTTCCAAAGTTCTTTGCAGCGGGCTCCGTTCATGCACGGATTAGGGTCGCATTTCGGTTTGCATTCTTTGATGATTTCCGATAGGTGGACACTCATGTAGGAATATATGTCGAGAATTTCGCCGTTCACTACTAATCCGCGGAAGCATCCCACTAGTCCTGGGTATATGGAGCCTTTCACAACGAGCGTGCTGCGAAACATCAAATAGTCGAGAGTGGTCTGAGTGCTCATTGCAGGGATCTCGATTTCGTTGGATTTTTCCAAAGAGATGGTCAGAGGAGAAGTTGAAAAATATATTCGACTTACTCTATAGCACCCCCGATAAACATGCTGCCCTCGAAGGGTCCGAATTCCTCGTGAGGTCGTAGATCCACCATTTGGTAGTCCGTATTGATCATGAATCTGACGTGGTGTTTGTTATAATCAATCCAGATTTTCTGCCATTCTCCGCTATTAAGACGTCTGTGCGATTTTATCTCCATCTCGCGAGTGTCACCGGTGTTCAGCGTGAAGTTGAATGTTAGCTCGAAATCTGTAACGAGGAGGATCATGAGACGAATGCGTATTTCGAGGGGATAACAGAAATGAGAAAGATGGCCGTAAAAAATATGATTGATTAACGAAACTTAGATTAACTGACAGTTTTTCCTATGTGAACGAGAACGACAGCGGATGAAAAAATCCTATTATAGAGGTAATTTCATACTCGCATCGATTTCATTTATTTTACTGTGTTAAGAATATCAAGTGGAATTGAATATTCGTCGATTTCAAACATGAGCTGATTTTTGTCTTGCGTTTTACTTCAAAAACGAAATTTTTCTGCTCAAACGAACCTCTTGTTGCGGTGAATTTCTCATCTTATACCTGTTCGAATACCTTTCTAGGTGAAAATTCTATCATGAATTTAACAAAGAAGCAGGATATTCCTGCGATGCTGATCGTTGTTCATCGCTGCGCAAGATGATGCTGATGTTGGATATGCTAAGAATTAGCAAGATCGACGATTCCATTGCGCAGTTGACTTGATTCGCAGACTGTCGACATGAGTCCTATTTCGTATGATAAAGTATTCAAATACATCATACATAAATAGGACGGTATCGAGTGTCTGGTTGTGCGGAGAGTCATTGAGCGTCCATGAACGTAACATCATCTAACTTATAAATCTATACAATGAGTTATTTATCAAGTAATACGAATAAATGCCGATGGGAAGAGGTCAGCAAGAAGATATCAGATTAGTAACGTCAACAATTGGCGTATATGTTTAGTGTAGAAGAAGAGAGGACATCGAGAAGGAAATGCAGAACACGTGCATCACGATACTTGTTTGCCTCAGATAATGAATCATCTTACCACTGGTCAAGACGACCATAAAAGAAGGATAGTGTTGTCTGATCGGCGGTTGGTACAGTAATATAGCTTTTTCGCCGGTCGTCCTAAAACTAAATGCTATATCACCCTTTCTCCAGCCAGGAACTTCGATGTAAGATTGACTCGTTGTGAAGGTTACCACATATCTTTGAGTATCTGTAAATTGAGCAATATTGCGCATAATTCCGTGAACTTTCCCCTATCAAGATGCAGATCAATTAAGAAATTCTGTCGCGGTTACTTGCTTCGACGCATTCCAACGGTCCTAATGTGATCCTTCCGAGGGCCTTTTGATCCAAGTCTTTCTGCTGCAAGAAGACCATTTTGGTTATTCCCAAACTACTCGGGGTTATGAAGAAGCCCTCATCCGATAACCATTTACTTTCCGATATGACGTCACAGTTACAGGATAGACCGGGATCGACGCAAGTTCGATTTTCTTTTAAACGATATTTTTAATATGTAGAAATAAGCCGATGGTATTGAAATTTAACGAATATGCTGAGTATACCGGCGCAAGGGCAGGATCCTCGTTTGACATTGCCGATCCAATCAACTGTACCTTGTTCAGCAGCTGATATGAACCAGGTAGCGGAATGGAGTTCTAAAGGAGCCTTGAAGCAATCATATTTTATGTACTGGCTACAATTCAAAGAATGAGAGATCAACTCGCTTAGCATTTCCGAAGTGAATTCTCGATATTTAATGGTGAAACTGAAATCATTCTCAGATGGACCTCGGACATCCTGTTGAGATGTTATACAAACTATTAGTTCGGTGTAGTTCAAATGTACAAGAATCACAGTGACTTACTATTTGACTGGGTAAGTTATGCTCGACGATTGTTTTGGTTTTCCAGTCCTCTAACGACTGGAATTCGCACTTCACGTGAGCTGGCGGAAATCTACCATTGCCGTCTATGTCTATTAGGTAAACATCCGGTTTTGTGTAACCTAAAAGGGCTAATTCTTCGCAGGTTTTTTTGTATTGAGCTTTAATTTAAATATTTACGAAAGAAAAAGGTTATATTTGTACGTATATTCGAGTTGAAAAAAAATCAAAAAAAATAATACCGAGTTCTTACCAAAATGGCAATTTTTTCCAACGTAGCCAGTACTGCTACAGTCACAATGTACTTCATCATCTTTGATGGAGCACTTTCCTCCGTGTTTACATGCATTGGGTCTTTTACAAGGGTCTACTAATTGACAGTTATCAATAGATACTTCACCAACCATATGATTGGTTCGCACAATGTATCGAGGCTCGAGCAATTTATCATTTATCGATATATTACGCAGACATCCTATTAATCCTGTAACCGTGAAAAAATCCGACACGTGTTGAAATTTCGTCGGATAGGTGCTCGACGAGGCGAGAAAAATTAAAGCGCTTACCTACGTTGGGTTTTCCGTTTGTTCCACTACCTACGATGATTTGTTCGCTGAGATTGAATCGTAATCCGAATATGTGATTGGTTGTGTGTTTATAGTCGATCGTCAAGTTCAGCTCGTTATTACAATATTGCAAATCTATCTGGAAAACATAAAAGTACTTTTATGCTCGCGCAAAAAAGTAAATAAATTGCGAAAGATTTCTCGCATCCGTCACCCAAATAGATATAGAAATATTTGAGTAGATTATCACGCCTGCCGTCGCTACGAAGAGATATTGAATTTTTATCGTGTATCGAAAGGTACGCGGTATCGAGATGTAAATGGCTCTTCAAAAGCTTCCATTGTCACGACCAAAAACATTGTTTTGACGCTTTGAAGTTCAATGTAAATCGTCGTTATGGCTTTTTAGTTTTTTTTCCCTTCGACGAATGCCGAGTATACGTATTGTATGATGCGAATTTCACTAGCGTGTTTGATGAGTTACCTACGCAGTAGCTCGGAATATTTTTTAGCTTCAAAGGAACACTCAGATGAGTGTTTAGGTCTCTTGTTATAAATGTCACGTTGATGTGTTTTGACGCAGGTTTGCCCAATATGCGAGGTACTTTGTTTTTGACGAGCTTTGCAAATTTTTATAGAGGGCGTCGAAACCGACGAAATTTTCGTTTTTTCGAGACGATCAATTTTTGTGAATTTTTTGCGTTCGGAGTTAAGGTGTAGTTTTTCTGGATATTTTGTCGCAGCGATTGACATAATCTGTCGTACGATTTCGTTTGGTTACAAAAATGAATTTTTTATTTATTAAGATACTGAAAAATACTTTTATTCGTTTTCCAGCCAAGGACGTCTACTTGTCAAATCCACGAGATATATTTTTCATTTTTTCAAAAATTTCGTTGTTGATTTCATTGAGGGAAAAGTTTTACTTACGAAATGCCATTGATTTTTTGTGTTATCATATTTTAAAGTGACCAGTTGAGTGTTGTTTACTACAGCATTGGAAACCAATTCAAATCGTACTTCTTCATTTACCACACGAACCTGTGCAAAATATTCGCAAACATTAGTTCTTACTTTGTTTTAATTACTTGTTTTGTAGAAAATCTGATGGGATAGTTTTCTGATGAAATGAGTTATCGCAAGGATACTGGCAAAAAGCTCATTTTGAAGAGGTAAAATGAAAAGAAAAAAAGCTTCGCAGCTTTTCAAGCCCGGTTTTTCATGAACGTAGTGCTAGAATACTACCACAAGGAACCATTTTCCTACTTGTTCTATGCGAGGTAAGATTGAAAACCGTTGAAAGATACTCAAAAATTATAATTTTTGAGGTTGAAAACGGGAGGGGTGGGAGAGGTGAAAAGTCGAAACCCCAAAAAGGCACTATTTAGACACTCACTACATATACATGCCGAAGCACGACCTCTTATGTCAATTTGGGGGGCTGCAGCCATGACACAAAATTTTTCAAGTTCAAATAATGGGGGGCCTTCCCTCCTAAATGGTTTAGGGCGCTGATTTTTGGATATGTTGTACATATTCTGATGCTCTAGCAATTGGTTTATGCTTTAGCCTTTTTTTCTGGTTTTCACCCCTCCCCCGCCCCTTTGAAAAAAGTGACTTGTCCAAATTCTGATCCAAGGTCATCCACACTCCGGTCACTAAATACGTACACTCGCCAAAAGAACCCTATTACTTGAATTTGAAGCTTATTTGTTGAAACCGACCCGAGTAAAACGCCAAAAACAAATTAAATGGACTACTGAGGTCCCAAAACGAACTTTGAGTATACTCTTCCCTTCAACTCCCACCAACTGATACAACGTAGTAGCCTTGGTTTCTGTTGAAAACCCCGACCCAAAAAAGCAAGGCTAATCTTTCGTTGACTATTAATGATACATACAATCATACACCCAGATTTGAAAGGCACGATGTCATTAATAACAAAACCATGAAATAGTATCATGAGCGCTTATATCAGCAAAAAAAGAAAACATGCTGAATTGCTAAATCATGCGTGAAAACAGCACGCTTACATATATCATGTTTGTACGTTGATGGGCCAGATGGACATGGCCTGTCGTATTTAATTTTCCTTTTGCGCTCGCTGCTCATGACATCGTCACAGTTGTGACAAGCCACTCTCATTAACTTTCATGATACGGTAAACTGGGCTCAATGGCCCATTCGGGCGAGAGAGGTGAAAACATTGTCAGTCGTTTGTACGCTGATTATTTTCATTTGTGCTTCATCGCTTTTCCTTTTCTTAAAAACCTCTTGAGCAGGGCTAGATGGATATCTCTTCGGTTTGGAAGTTCAAATATGGTAGGGGCAAGCTGCGATTTTCATTTATAGTTTCGATCGCTTATGATGTTGAGTGAATGGAGTTGAATATTTGTAATGATTCGAAGGTACTTGACCCCAGACATACTTTTTTCTTGAATTAGAAACTGTACTCGTAATATTTCTCTGTACTCACTTCCCAATAGCCTTTCCCGGTTTCTGTGGTTACTTCAGCGGCGGCCAAAACAGCCAAATTTTTATAACTTCGGAAATCGAACTTGAGCGAAAAACATCCCGAAGTATTGTAATATTCGTTATACCACCAAATATGCGAAGAGTAAAAAGGAAACGTCAGCGGGATCGATTCGACATCCAAGTCTCCGAATTCCGGTTCCAATAAACCAATGTAGTGCACTTTGGGGCTTCCTTTCTTCAGCTCGTACAAAATAGAGATTTCGTTGAAAAACACGTACTTGAGAGATCCGGTAAAATAATTGTTCGATTTTAAGCCTAGACAAAAGAAATATTTATTCGACAATAATCGAGCGGCAAGCGTAAATATATGCGAAGAATAAGCTTTCAACGGCGCACGGCTTGGCTCAAGTGCGAATTTGTAATCAAGTCTCGCATCTTAAGTGGATTTTTTTTAAGCGGAAAATTTCCATCTGTGAGAACGTCTGCGTAGGTATGCTATTAATTTATCTTTAGGCGTGTTCTCGGTGCGGTGTGTAGTTGTAAACGTGCCATGGTGTAGGGCGTTAATGAAAAAGAATTTTTAAAAACATGTATGCGAGGTATTTCTTAATGGCGTTACAACTTTCAGCTTTAAGTATCCGAGCCGTCGCTGGTTGCCGTACTTAAGCTAGGGGGAATTTTTTTCCGAGGTAAATTACCTTTCTTTTTGTGCAATTCGGGACCACCGGCGATATAAATTTCCGGATCGATATATAAGTAATTCATCGCTCCTTCGATGTACATTGTTTTCTTGATGTCGTTTAGCGAAACGTTTATCACGTTGTAGCTGTGCGATATGGTCAAATTGAACCATTTATTAGAGTTGACTTTATGGCCTAAGGTGGTAATGAGCGGCTGCGTTTCGTTGCCCAGATCGATTTCCACTACGACGGTGCCATTTTGTATGGATACGGAGATATAATGAAATTTCTCGTGTTCGCCGCTCGCGTAAAATAACGCCGAGTCGTCAAATCTTGTCTTAAAAATAACACGTTACAGTTTAAATATTTATATAACACGAGCAAAGACGCAGTTACTCGTAGAATTCGCACGGTTACAGGTATTCTTACTTTGAAATGTAGACTAACACGATTAACGCTAGAATGTACTCTATCCTTCCAGTCGTAAACTCTGTAAGATACGTAAGACGAGCCTCGTAGCGTGAGAATCGTAGCCGCTGTAAAAATTCTACAATAAGACGCAGCGCGTTAAATACACGCCGAAATAATTTTAAATTCTACTCACTGTAAATATCGCATAATTCGCCTTCGTACAATGTTCCGAAGCAGTCGCACGTTGATTCGCTATAATGGTTAATACATTTGCTGCCGAAAAAGCATAAATTTTGTTCTGTGTGGCATCTGAAATGAAAGATCGTGTTGGGAAACAAAAATAGTATAAAGGCTAGTTCGTGATTTTTTCCCCATCGGATTCTCGCTAACTGTGTTTACTTGTTGATGCATCCTTCCTGTACGTTTTCGTGTTTCGTGGCTATTAATGGATTTATAGGTAGCAGTTCGGATGCTGCTTTTCCGGCGCTTAGAATTATATCTTTGATGCAGCCGACAAATGACTCGATGATGTATTTTACTCCGTGGAGTTTCTCTTCGGGACTTAGACCTGCGAGTGAATTTATCGCAGTTTACAAATTAACTTTTGGCAGCGTTTTTAGCGTGTAAATAATAGATTTGCCATGATACGCTTTTTTTTTCCCCGTCCTCGCGCCAGTATCTGCGCAATTTCCCACAACGAATTGTCAATATTGATTTGTGAGATTAAAAGAAATTTTCGCTCTGGGGTTGGTAACTTGGTACCTACGGGGATTGTCTGATGATTCATTACAGCTTGATATATACATGTATGTTTGTTTTTGTGGTTTTTACAGGCGCCAATGTAAACTTGAATTATGGAGTTCTGGAGGGTAGTTCGTTGCTATCAATTAAAAAAAATAATTTTGTTTGCAAGGTTTATTTTGAGAATTTTTTGCAGCCGAGAGTAAAGTATTTTAAAAAACGGAATTTTCACGCAATCCTTTCCGATAATTTGAAATCTTTTTTTGATATCCGCTCATCCGAAAAAAAAAGCTTCGCTGCGAAGCTTTTCCTTTCGGACTACGATACCACCACAAAGAAAACCGTTATAAGAGACTCAAAAATCAGGTTTTTGGGGGCTGAAAAGAGGTGGGGGGAGGTGAAAGGTCGAAACTCTCGAAAGCCACTGTTTGGGAACCCACTACATGTACATGCCGAAGCACGACCTCATAGGTCAATTTGGGGAGGGACTGCAGCCGTGATCCAAAATTGTTCAAGGTCAAATAATGAGAGCCTCCCCTCCTAAATGGTTTAGGACGCTGAGTTTTGGGTACGTTGTACATATTTTAATGCTTTAACGATTGGTTCATGTTTTAGCTTTTTTTTCTTTTTTTCACACCTCCTCCACTCCTTTGAAAAAAGTGACTTGTCTAAATTTTGATCTACAGTCATCCCCACTCCGGTCACCAAGTACACTCGCCAAAAGAACCCTATTACTTGAATTTGAAACTTTTTTGTTGAAACCGACCTGAGTGAAATGTCAAAAACAAATTATAGGTGGGGAGGCTCTCATTATTTGACCTTGAACAATTTTGGGTCACGGCTGCAGTCCCTCCCCAAATTGACCTATGAGGTCGTGCTTCGGCATGTACATGTAGTGGGTTCCCAAACAATAGCTTTCGAGATTTATATATATAATTAAAATTATATATATGTATACTTTATTAACGATGTGGCACCAATATACTGAAGTGTAGTTCTGACACCAGGGGTTTCATCAATGTCTAAGTGGCACCACACAATTAAAGTTCTATACGACACCATTTTGTATGTAAGTTTGAATGTTTTTCAGGCACCATGCTGCGTTGCCATGTATAAAGTATAGGAAATGCGTTCGCTTAACTTTGCTATTATGCAAGTATATATACGTATTGAATAAGTGTCGAAGTGGCACCATAGCAATAATTGGCGAACAGGCACCTTGTAACGCTGAGGCACCATTTCTGACAACTTTGGCCTTATAACATTCTGGCACCATTTTGTGGTGCCTGAACGAAAATTTTGGTGCCTGAAGGTATCTTCAGTATATATATATTGGTGCCACAAGTACATTCATTAAGAGTATATGTATAATAATTAAAATTATATATATGTTACTGTAAATACATATAAGAAATCCGTCAATACGCATATTCCCCAAAGTAACTTTGAGTGTGCTCTCCCCCCAACTCCCACCGACTGATACAACGTAATGGCCTCAGTTTTTATTAAAAAACCTGGCTAAAAAATTGACCAAAAATCTTGGCGGACTCTTCTCCTCGGGCTGTCCAGAGTTTATTATCAGCATTGCGAACAAAATTAATCGGTTAGGGTGTTTTTGTGAGACTCGGAGTGACTTGCGAAAAAAATTGAAAAGTATTTGTTAATAAACTATCCCCAGCTTTGCAATTTACTACCAAACGAGGGCGAAGTCGTAGACCGAGTGGAGCCGAAATTTTAAACGGAAGCGCACGAAAATCAATGTTTGCCATTGAATAATTTCACGTTAACTTGGACGCGTTTTCTAATTAACGATATTCAATTTAGCGTTTTGGAGGTTAAATAAAATAGTAAACGTGATGAGAACGCTGAGTCGGGCGTAGGTCTGTGTACGTTTAAAACGAGGCTTAATGGTGTTTGTATTTTTCGGCGAGCTCATGACTCGATATTATGTTGATAGCGAGAAATTCATCACAAGAGGCGTGTTCGAAATACGAAATGAAAATTGAAACGTATACTCGCCTCCTATCAAAACAACGGAATTGAGATCGCTCGATATACCGTAATTGCTGGATACGTGGAGACCCTGTAAATTGATTTCTGCCGATTCGTTGTCTACTTTGGCGAGTAAACGAGCTCCGTGGACGTCTATGCGAACGATGACGCTGTGCCACATGTCTCTGTTTAGTCCTGCAAAGCGCATTAATCCTTTTAGCGGGCCGAAGCGTATTGCGTAGTATAAATCATGTCGCTAGACTTACCTTTTCCTACGGTCACCGAAGTTAGATGTTTGCCGAAGACGTGGACTACTTTGAGTTGTCCTTTTTCCACAATTATGTAAAGTGCATAAGGAGGAGAACCTTCTGGTCTATTTTTCACGCTGTGATATACTAATAGGCCGTGAGGTAGACGTGTTCTGAATTGAAACGATATCTCTCGGCATAGTCTGCGATAAATTTTCAATTAAAATATTAAAATTTGAATATTTCACGATGTGGTAACGATTTAAAGCTACGTATCTATCCTTTGCAAAAATTTACCCAGCAGGCAGTCGCCGATTAAGCCTTGAAAGCGAACAAAGGTAAACTAAAAAGAGGATTAGCTAAGTTTAATTTTCAACCTTCGAACGACGTTATAGGCTTTACAAAGCAAACGTTATAATCCTGCTTAAACATTTAATCCACCTGTCGCCTAACCCGATCTTAAAATTGTGTCAAATTATTAAAAGCGTATACCAAAAGTTCGATAAATCACCAAGTCGAAGCTGGCGCAAAAAATCGAGAAAATATTACGTCGTGTTTTAGTTTCGCGGACGCGTTTACGTGTATTGTACGATGCCGCGAATTTTCACACGAAAAAGGTTTAAAATTCGCACGAGAATAAGTTTCGGGCGATATGCGTTCGTTGGCTTAGAAAGTTGGTATATATCGAGAAATACCATTAGGGAACGCAGCCGTTCTCCATTCGATGCCTTACTTATGTATTCGGTTTAAAACGGCGTCGATTAATGGTACGAACTTATGGAGATGTTTGCTTCGATGCCTCTACGCGGTACTCGTCGCTGTGTATCTTGTTGCTCCCTGCTGCCGTACTACAGCTCTCTGCCGGTGCATAGTTTATTAAAAATACCCTTTTTTTCGTAGGCGTTCTGGGCCGTTAAAGTCGACTACTCGTATTAAAAAATATAACGCCTGGGTAAAACGTTTAGCGCAGTTGTAGGGTGAAAGAAAATATATTTTGGACGAATTTCCTACCACCAACGAAGACGATGCTGGTGTACAGAAGTTATTTGCAGATTTAAGAAAAAAAATGCGAATGGAAAGTGATGAAGGGGTATGAAAAGCCAGAAGTGTCATTTTTCGGTGCATTGGGGTTTGCGATGATTTCTATCGTGCTATGGAATTTTCACGCCAGCTGGAATTTTTTTGAAATATGGTTCGATCAGACGGTTTGAATACACTTCATCAATTATTAGCATCGAAAAGCTGCAACCGGTTGAACGTCTACCTGGTAGGGTCGGCTCCTGAACTCACAAGGGAACTACTTGAGGTGTCCGGCTCGGATTTGAACATGAGTTGGATTTTTGAAGAGAGCATGTCAAAAAACCCCAAAAACCAAAATTTTAGCTGCCCAAGTCAACTTTTCGATTTTTGGAGAATTTTTGAAATTTGAAAATTATGAAATTTCGATTACAAATAAAGAATAAAAAAAAATAAAAAAAACTCGAAAAATAATTTTAAACCACGAAAGAAATATTTTCCCACTAATTCGGACCCGCTGAATCCGAAAATCGCATCGGCGAGCCGTTCTGGAGCCTTCAGCGCGATTTCCATTTTTCTCCAGGAACTTCGAAATACTCCAGAGGGCGTCCATTTGAGATTGGGCAGCTAAAAACTTGATTCTCTCTTATTCTCAACCTACTGAACCGACTTGACTACATTTCTGGAAAATTCCAGCCGGACACTGTAATGCTTTGCTATGAAAATACCTATTTTAAAGAACCTACTCGAGGTGTCCGGCAGGAATTTTCCGGAAATGTAGTCAAGTCGGTTCAGTAGGTTGAAAATAAGAGAGAACCAAGTTTTTAGCTGCCCAATCTCAAATGGACGCCCTCTGGAGCATTTTGAAGTTCCTGGAGAAAAATGGAAATCGCTCTGGAGGCTCCAGAGCGGCTCGCTGGCGCGATTTTCGGATTCAGCGGGTCCGAATTAGTGGGAAAATATTTCTTTCGTGATTTAAAATTATTTTTCGAGTTTTTTTTATTTTTTTTTATTCTTTATTTGTAATCGAAATTTCATAATTTTCAAATTTCAAAAATTCTCTAAAAATCGAAAAGTTGACTTGGGCAGCTAAAATTTTGGTTTTTGGGGTTTTTTGACATGCTCTCTTCAAAAATCAAACTCCCGTTCAAATCCGAGCCGGACGCCTCAAGTAGATCTCTTGTCAGAGTTGCAAAAACCTGGCTAACGATGGGGGCTGGTGCTTCCAGATATAATGTACAAAGCAACGGAAAACCACTACGTAAATGCTCGAAAAAATACCCCGGAACAAATCATCGTATCGCAAAGGCACGCAGTGTTGCAACTGTAGATACAGCTAACTCAGTCAGCAATGTATGTGAAATGGTCATGGAAACCAATGCTGACACGATGCTTTTGATCCGCAGAACTAAAGGACATATTGCTAAAAATTGCATCGGGAAATTCGCCCTTCGTTTGGAGCTTTGCTACATGACAGGAAATTCTCCACTCTGGAAGAGTTTTCTTTTCCAAAGAGAGGATAAAATTCGCGAGCGCGAATTACGACGTGATAAATCACCTTTGCGAAAAAATTTTCATTGGAAAATTTCTCATAAAATATATACCGGCTGGAACGCCGAACGCAGAAAAGCCTCCGAATTGATTAATCGACCTATGAAATGACGCAATTGCTCGAATTTGCGAATCGAAGTATAAAAACGACAAATGGATGTTCTGCTTCGGACACAGCACAGCTACGTGTAGTCGTTCATGGATGAATAAAAATGAGCGTACGTTCGCTTATGTATACGGAGGAAAAAAACGGACTTTTTAAAAATACGTTTCATAATTTTCACGACAAGAATACAGTAAATAGAATTCGAGCCTTGTTCATTATTCGTATTGTCCGCAAATCGTACGCTGCGAATAATTAAAGTTGGGAGAATTAAAAAGCACGTATTAAAGCTTAGGTCAACACGACGAAATACGAGAATACAAACGCGACTACGAAGCGTTAAAACGTTTCGAAATTCAAACCCACCTCAGCTGGAATGTCGGAATCGCTTCTCCGTCCAGTTGAATAAATGCGTTACCGCGGACCATCATGAACACTTTTATTTTACCAGTTTCGGCGAATGTTAATTCGTCGCCGCGATCCACCGGCGCGACGTACGAGTCGCCGAGACGAGGCGAGCTTACGTTTAACTTTAATTTCTGCTTCAACGTGTGCGAAATCGGAAACGTCGATCGGTGTTTTTCATTTTTCGTCGTTTGTCCGTCAGAACGTGCTTTGCTCGGGGGATTCTTAGAGCCAGTGTTTGGTCTAGGTTTGTCCGAAGATTTTGCTAATTCTGTGGTATACTTCGGTGCCCAAGTGAGAGATTTTTCTTCGCCGTCTAATTAACACGATTTAATCAGAGGTTTTCGTCAGCTAATGAATTAGTGTAGCGAATCTTTTCCATACCACGATTATCGAAGTACGTCGTGTCACTCGTATCTCCCATTTGCTCGACACAATTTATTACGCCGATCACATTAGTCGCTATAATTACACATCCAAAACACACCAATCTATTCATGTTGTACATTGGGTGATATTTCTGAAAATAAACAAAATAATTATGTATATACTACGCACATACGAATACGGAAACGTTACATGCAAAAGGTACCGTCGCGTTGCAGAATTTCAAAAAGGATTATTCGTCGTTACTAACCCGAGCCATTAATCTAGTTTAAGCTGGCAAAAAGTAAATATTTATTTCAACCGAGGTATCTGCCTAGCGCCATTTGAAAAAACACCCTCGTGTTGTGAAATTTCGCCGATTAGAAAATTCCCCTCTGATATTTTAGTTCCTGAACTATTTTCCTTTGGGAATTCGTTCTATACGTATGTGCTCTTTTTTTTCTGTTTGGCTTTTTACTCTAAATCTGGTTGTTTTGGGTTGCTTTGACAGGCTGAGTGAGAATTTGAAGTACGTTTGTGTCGAGCGTGTAGTCGTTTTTCATTCGCAAATCCGAATAATCCTTTTGGAAAAGTATCTATAATGAGACGTTTCTTTTTCGATGACGTTTTTTGATGAAATTGTTTTTAATATCGGAGGTAACAATCAAGCGAGGTTATTTCGCTGCTGCGAATACCAGATCGCCTCAATTTGTAACAATTAATTCGAAAGATATACGGGCGTGTATGGGATCAATTGTGAGGACTGCAACCCTAACTTTGAACCGTTACTGTGATGTTCCCCCTGAAGCTACCTGTGGGAGGGAGGAGACAGGTGCAGAATTTATTCTGTAATCCGGCTTATTTCTTTTCATTCAATCTAAAAATGAATTTAAACCCTCCAACAGAGTACCTCCTATGTTAAATTTATTAGAATTTGATATGGTTATGGTAGTTCTTTAGATTAATACCTGTTTGAATATTTAACCCAAAATTGAATTAGTAAATTTGCCCCACCGTCGTAGAATTGGATATCAAAACAAACCTCTGTTGTAAATTTTAGATTACTTCTTTTTTTTATATAAAAACCAAGGCTATTACGTTGTCTCATTTGATGGGAGGGGGAAGGGGAAGACAATACTCAAAGTTTTTTTTGGGACCTCAGGAGTCCATTTTGATAACTTTTATCGATGTCAGTTTTATTTTTTTTTTATAAAAATCAAGGCCATTACGTTGTATCATTTGGTGGGAGGGGGAAGGGAAAGACAATACTCAAAGTTTTTTTTGGGGATCTCAGGAGTCCATTTTGATAACTTTTATCGATAATTTAATTATAAATATTATATATACATAATTTGTTTTTGGCGTTTCACTCGGCTCGGTTTCAACAAAAAAACTTCAAATTTGAGTAATAAGGTTTTTTTGGCAAGTGTACTTGGTGACCGGAGTGGGGATGACTGTGGATCAAAATTTGGACAAGTCACTTTTTTCAAAGGAGTGGGGGAGGTGTGAAAAAAAAGAAAAAAAGCTAAAACATGAACCAATCGATAAAACATCAAAATATGCATAACATACCCAAAAATCAGCGTCTTAAGCCATTTAGGAGGGGAGGCCTCCCATTATTGGACCTTTAAAAATTTTGTATCATACCTGCAGCCCCCCCCATTGACCTGGGAAGTCGTGCTTTAACATGTACATGTAGTGAGTGCTTGAATAGTTTTTTTTGGGGTTGTCGACCTTTTACCTCCCCCCCCTTTTCAGCCTCAAAAAGTACGACTTTCGAGTCTCTTTTAGCGGTTTTTAATTTTACCTCATGTAGAACAATTGGAAAAATGGTTCTTTATGGTGGTATCGTAGTACTATGTTCATGAAAAACACGGCTTGAAAAGCTGTGAAGCCTTTTTTTTTCTTTATTTTCTGAAAACAAAATTACTATGGGCGTTTTCTTGTTGGAAATTCAGAAATCGAATTATTTGGCCGCATCTTCGCGAAGCTGAAATTTCGTGTTGAAATTTTTTTCCAAATAAGGATTCATTTCTATCGATTGTATAATTTTTTTGAAGATTTTGTCGAATAAATATGAGCACAAAACAATATATTCTAAATTAAAACGAATAAAATAACGAAAATTTTCCACTCTTATATTTCGTCGACGACGAACTTCTCTGTGAAATCCATTTCAAACTAAAACAAAAAAAAGCGGCACAACTTTTTAGAGGTATTCTTTTATAGATAAAGGTTTTAGTTTCGCAGCATAGAGATTGTAATCGATTGGAAATTTGAGATATACGTCGAGATATTTTTTGCTTTTTTTCACGTCATTTTCGAAGGTAAAAGCGTACAAAAAATTGACCGCTGAACGTAACCCTTTACCCGAACGATTAATTTCCACAGCTTGGACGGATTTTATTGAAAAATGTCAAAAAGGTTGACGTAACGATAAACATTTTCCGGTAATTTTCACTCGATTTTGTTGGAACGAATGAAACTGCAAAAAGTTATAATCCGAACGACCCTATTTTTAATATCTATTCTACGAATGAGAATGAAACTATTACTTATTGGATTCTCGATGAAAATAACTCGAATAAGTTGGGGTATTATTTTAACGCAAAATTTATCATTTAAAATCGCTTATTTTTTTATAATTAGATTACGCTCGAGTGTGGGTCTGGGTACGTGCGTTGAAACTTTTCTTAATTAAATTTATTATTTTCATTTAATTTCGGTTTATTTGTTAAAAGCCGGCTTCGAGGCGAAAGCACGATTCACGATATTCAAAATAAACTCGAACGAATATACGTAATAGGTGTGCGACGTACGTAGTGCTTACTTTCTTGCTTACTCCTACACGAGGGTGAAATTTACTAAACACGTATTATGCCAAATGTTATATGAAAAGTTATTCTCGTAAATATATCGGGATGAGAAAGTTTCATCCTTTCAATTTAACTTTATTATTTTCAAAAACAAACGCCGCCGCAAGTTCACGTCGACGTTATAGGATTTTCGGCTTTTTCGAGGTTATCGAAAATTTAGCATATTTTTATAATTACACGCCTTTGTGAACTATTTCGATTTAAATCAGCAAAACTAAAAGCTTTTCCAAGTACATTCGCGTTAATATGTCGCAACTTATCTTAATTTACTCCGCGAATGAGATTTGGGGAGGAAAGTTTACGTAAAGTTGTATATTCGATCCCATTAACAAATCATTCTATGTGTATAATATAAACCGCAATGGGCCGTGAAAATTTTTACATTACGAACTCGGTATGGACACCGCTAGGCTACAAATTACCCTCAATTTATACGACAGTAGTTGTTTTCTTAATTTCCTTTATACAAATTGTATTATGCGAGGAGCTTCTTAATAAGGTCGTACGTATTCGTGTTGTAATCTTCTTCAATGATTCCCCACGTAAACGGACCAAATGTCCAGCAATTATCCTTGTATTATGTCATAAAGTTTAAAGTTATACTTATCTGTGTTGCGTGGTACAGGGTGTTTCGAGAGTTCGTTTTATCGAAGTTGAACATTGGTATTCCGCGAGGAATATCGCGTCGGGAGTGCAAACTGAAGGATATGGCTTAACGAACGGTGTTCATATTCTTTGGGTTTTTCGAAAAGAAGGCATGTAGTCATCGATGGTTGGATAGTTGGATAGTTGGGACAGTTTTCAAGTATTGTATATGAGAGGTAGTCAATTGCGGTTATCAAATTTACTTGGTTCAATGAAGATCTTCTAAAATATTGAAACCTGGGGAAGTTTTAAGCTCGAAATTACTCGCTTGAGTGACTTTTAGCGCAGCTGCTATCCCGAGAGCATTTTTTTATCGAAGAATTTTCTGAATATGGAATATCAAATTGCTGGAAATTCAAGGGAAATTGATTTTTTTCCTGCTAAAGTAATGAAACATCCTGGGAAATTATGAAAAATCAGGTTCATAGATTTCATCGCTAGTGCCGTTGAGAAAGAGGGGCAAATGGGACACTTTGCTCTGGGTCTGGCATTCTTGAAGGGCCCGGATACGGGTAATTGGCCCTTTGCAGCACCGATACTTGAATTCCTGTAGCTGACTTCAAGATGTGGGAATTAAAACAGAGAAAATGAGCCAATACCTCAATGTTTAATGAACATTGTCAACTCCATGGAATTCCATAACTCGGGAAAACATGAGAGAAGACGTTGCTCTCGCTCTCCTCTTCTTAGGCCACATCAATCTAACTCGTGATCATCTCCTGCATAGAGAACCTCCTTCGATATGTCCTAAATGCAACATGCTTATTTCTATACAACACCTTCTCATCGAATGTCCTTCATATTAGAAACACCGGTCCTACATCATAACCCTTCCTCTCTATCCGAACTCCGATGACTCCATAATCCAATTCCTCAAATCCTTTGATCTATTCCTAAAAAACCACTTCCTCTACGTGCCTGCCAGGGGTGGCAACCTTCGTATAGCACGTGGTGCCAGTGGCAACATAGGGAAATTGCTGGCAACACGCAGAAAAAGAAATGTTTTATGAAGTTTTAGATGTGTTACTTTCATCTCTACGCAGTCGTTTTGATACAGAAGAAGTTCGAATTTTAAGTTCAATTGAGAATTTTGTGATCAGAAACGATGAAACAGACAAAGATGATTCGTTTTTGAATGATATAATTGATTTTTATAAAACCGATTTTAATAGGAAAACTTTAAAATTGCATTGAGATATGTTCATGGATTACTTCAACACAGTGGC